>KZ826179.1:0-17655 GCA_003184645.1 Aspergillus ellipticus CBS 707.79
AAATTTTATTTTTATTTTTTTTAAATTTTTATTTTTCTGTATATATTACAGTTATATATAAAATATTATATATCCTATTCTAGATTTAGCTAGAAGAATTTTTTAATTACTAATATTATTATCTGTTTTCTACTGGAGTAGCCAGTTATAGAAGAATTATAAACTGCTTAAATAATATTTATATAAAAGAGTTTATTATTAAAGATTTATTTTTATTAGTAAAAAAATAAAAATCTGTTTTTAATATAGTATTCTAATACTAATACTTTCAGATTTAAATATAGAAAAAATTATTATTTTTCTATTTTAAAATATTAGACAGCTTTCTAATAAGTTTTATTTTAGATTCAGGTTTTTTCTTATATATTTTAATTATTATATAATCCTACCTCCTGTTTCTCTTTGTAGTTTATAATTAAAAAATATTTAAAAAATATAATTAAATATACTCTAGTTATAATTAAAGATACAGTTATATAGTAATTATTTTCTAATTATTAGAGTAATTAGATTATATAACTAGTAATTTAAGAGTTTTTCTCTAAAAATAGAAGATTTTATTTATATTAAAAGAAAGTATTAGTTTTTTTATTATTTTATTCTTTCTAGTATTAAAGCTGGAAATTATATTAGTTTAAAATAAAATATTATTATATATATCTCTCTGTAAGTCTTCTAGATTTAAAAAAATATTTAAGATTTTTATAATTAGTAATAATTTTAAATTTTTTTTATATAGAATATAATTCTATATTTTATTTTTTAAAATATTATATAATTATTAATAATTTTTTATTATAAATCTTATAATTATATTCAGCAGATAAATTTTTTTTTAAAAAATATATATACAGCTGTAATATCTTTTTATTATTAAATTAAAAAAGTATTTTTTTAATAATATATCCGGAAGAGTCTGTTTCTACTATAATTATATAAGAAAAATTAAATATTACTAGTACTAGTTCTATAATAAAAAAAAATTTTAGTTTATTAAAACTTAACTAATAATTTTATATCTAGTTAAATATTTTATTTTTCTCAGTTAATTTAGTAAATAATTATATAATATTAAAAAATTTTTAAATAAACTTCTAGTAAAAATTAATAAAATTTAAAAATTTTTATATTTTTTTTACTATTTAAAAAATCTTTTATTTCTAAATTATTTAAATCTTTTCAGAATCTATTACTATTTTTTTATCTATTTATATAATATATTCTAGATATTTTATTTCTTAATATTTAAACTTATATTTTAATATATTAAAATATAAGCCTGTTTTTTATAGTTTAGTAAGTACTTTTTATATATACTTTTTATATTATATAATAAAGCTGTTAGTAAAAATAAAAATATTATTAATATAAGCAGAGCAGAATTTATTAAGATATTTTTATAAAGTCTAATTAATATATTTCTGGAAGATATTTAGAGTATTTATTAAATTAAAAGAAGTTACTAATTATTTATAGAATCTATATCTTATATAAAAGATTATTATCTATTCTTACTTTTTTATAATTTAAATCTTATAAAAAACAGCTAATATATTAAATTTAATAAATTATTTTATTTTACTAATCTGTATAAGAGTTTTCTGGATTAAAAAAAAAAATTTATTCTTTTTTATAATTATATTCAGGGCCCGGTAATTAATATAGAATTATAATTTTTTTTTTAATTTTTATATAAAAAAAATAGAGGCAGCTGCTGAGGAATAGTTTATTTAAATAAAGTTTTTATTAAACAGGTCTGTAAGAGTTTTTTATAATATAACTAGTTTTTTTTAAGTTATATTATATAATAGTCTCTAGAAGATAAATAATTTTTACTTATTTTATTATATAAGTTTAATCTTATAATTTATTTTTTTTTTTTTAGTAGAAAGGTAGCTTCTCTGCTTAATTCTGTTTAAATAAATATAAGAAATCCTGATACTGTTCTAGTAATCTTATATAAGAATTAATTCTTTTTTTTAGTATTAAGATTTTCTAAATATTATTTATTATAGCAGTAAAAATTTATATATTATTTTTTTTTTATATAATAAATATAAGCTTTTATTATAACTGCTGAAATATCTTTAATCTTCAGATTTAGAAAAATCTATTTTTTTTTATTTTATATTTTAGCTCCTGTTATATAAAGATATAACTTTTCTTATTTTAGTTTAAAGTAAGTATTATTATAGTAGAGCTAGAGGAGTTTTAGAATCAGATTATAATTTAGATAATTTTTAAAAATATAAAAAAATATCTATTCTTCTAAATATATTTTTATATTAAATTTTATTTATATAATATAAATAATCTGTACTTTTTCTCTAGTTATTTCTCTTATCGGCTTTAGCAGTATAGATATCTTCTGGAATTAATATTATTATATAAAATATTTACTAATTATACTATAGATTATATAATTATTATTAATAAATAGTTTTACTAAAGTAGAGTAGTTAAATAATAAATTAATTATAAAAAATCAGAAATTTATATATAAGCTTTTAAAATTCTGTTAAAAATTAAATAAATACTTCTTAGCTATCCGGAGCTTTTATATATATTTTTATATAAGAATATTTAGTTTTCTAACTTTATTCTAGATTTATCTATAATATAATTTTTATAGTTATTTTTTTCTTCAGTTCCAGTAATTACTACTGTAATTATATAAGGTCTAGCTGCTGAAAGTAGGATATAATTCTAGATAAAATATTTATTTTTATTATATTAAATATAGGTATTTTTCTGTCTATATATCTATAATTTATTAAAAAAGATTTATTTTATTTTTTTTTTTTACTAGTTTTTTTTATTTTTATATAAAGAACTGCTATCTGAGTTTAGAGTACTACTATCTAGCTAGTAGTTACTTTCTAATCTATATTATCAGGATTTTTTTTATTCTTATTCAGGAATAAAACAGGAACTATTATTATATAATTTATTTTTTTTTTAATTTAAATTAGATATTTTATATTATATTTAATCTTCAGGAGTTATTTACAGTATTTTTTATATAATTAAATATAAAATATTTTTATTATTATTTTAAATAAGTTTAAATTTATTATTATTTTAACTAATATTTTTTTTTATTTATTATTTTATAGTATATCTCCTGTATCTATAAAAGTCTGATTAAATTTATTTAAGAATTTACAGAGGGTTCTTTTTTTTATTTTATTATATTAACTTATATAAAAGCTTTTTTTTTATAGTTAGGATTAGAATATATAAAATCCAGTTAGTTATAAAACTTAGGAAAAGTTAGAAGCTGATTATTTTTTTATTATATAGTAATTTAGAAAAAAAAATATTAGCTAGTTTTTTTTTTAAATCTACTGTAAATATATAAGACTTTTATATCTTTAGAAGAGAAGATATTTTTTTTAATTAAAAATTTTATATAAAAATTAATAAGAAAAAAATAATATTTATATAGATTTTCTCTATTAAATAGAGTAGAGTCCGGGTATTATAAGTAGTAGGCTGGGGTTGGTAGTACTGTAGTAGGAACTGGTTAGATTATATAAAACTTATAGAATTAAGCTTGTAAATCTATTATCTAGTTTACTAATTTTTATATATATTTATAGTTATTTATTTTAATTATTATATAATCTCTACTTCTCTCTCTGAGGATATCTCTGTAAGAGTTTAGTAAAAGAAATAATTTCTAATATAAGAAGAATCTTTAGATTTATATAATTAATAGAAGTATCTATAAATAAGAAAGAATTATTAAAGAAGAAATCTTTATATTATTAGAAAGGTGGTCTTTTATCCGTTGGTTCACCGCTCTTTCGTACGAGGAACAAAGTCGGAGCGAGGCGTTAGCCGAGCCATTCCTTTAGGGCCAGGAGCTTCCCGCCTGGACCCGTAACAATTTAATATTTAAAAATTAATAAAAATAATTTCTTAGAATAGTATCTAAAGATTTATACTATAATATTTAAGAAAATTAATATATATAATATCTTTAAGACTTTAGACTTAGTTCTATATAAATTAAGCCAGATACTTAATAAGCTGATTTATAAAGATTTTTTAAACTGACTAAGCAGCTAAGATTCTTAGTCTATATTTTTAAAAATACCAGTTAATATAAATCAGTTTAAAAAGTAAGAATTAAAACTTTAAGAACTGGTTAATAGTATAACTAATATACTAATAAAATTAGTCTTAAGCTATATTTTTAAGAATATTAAAATAGCTCTAAACCGGACAGTCTTATTAGAGCAGGAAGTCCAAGAACTATACTAGATAAATAAAAGATTAAATACTAAGAAATAGTAAAATAAAAAACAGATTAATAGTCTGAATAATCTTACTATTAATAAAGTAAGGAAAGTATTCTAATATAAGAGAAAGAAGAATAAAGTAATTTATATAGAGAGTTAGCAGTCTTACTGTCAGATATCTCCCCGGTATAGTAACTGCAGTATTCTGGGCTATATATATATAAGATATCCTAACCAAGGAACTGGATAAAAAGATATTTAAAATAATATAATTAAGGCTTTAAAACACTATATTTTTATATACAAATCAGAATTCATGTTGGTGAGGCATTTAGTAAGGCATTTGGGCGGTTTGGGTGGCTCGCTCGCTTGCGTGGCTCGCTCGGTTGACGATTAGATTAGTTAAAACATTATACAACTCAACCAATCAGACACTTTGGCCGAGTGGTTAAGGCGCAGGCCTGCTATTCACCAGTCTTGCGACTGGTATAGTATAGCCTGTGGGTTCGCCCGCCTGGGTTCGAGTCCCAGAGGTGTCGCGTATCCTTTTTGGACTTTTTTTAACCTCATCAACAAACCAAACAAGCTTCTTTGGCCGGTCGAATCTGATAGAGAGAGCAATCCCTATCTGTCTCGTGTTGGATGCGTCCCTGTGGCTGCCATATCTTTTGACGGGAATGAGTCAACCCTACCATCTACAGATAGTTACAAATTACACTTCAATAAGCAGCCATTGAAGCAACAGACCCACTGCAACCAACCGGACTCATTGCTCTGAAGTGTTTGCAATCTTGTCAAGGGGTCCAGAGCCCCAATCCTTTGGCCAGCAACGATGCAAGCTATCATGCATTGGCACATATATCTTACAGACAGTGAGCGAGTGAGTGCTACTAACATATATCCCCAAGATTTTACCTACTACTGTATGTGAGGCCAAAACAATAGCCCGGAACACACCACATTCCCCCTCCAAGTTTATCTGACAGGACACTTTGGCCGAGTGGTTAAGGCGCAGGCCTGCTATTCATCAGATTTCTGATGAAGTCAGCCTGTGGGTTCGCCCGCCTGGGTTCGAATCCCAGAGGTGTCGAAAATCTCTTTTTTTTTTAACTTCCTTCTTACAGTATAATTTTTAAAATATCCTTTTTATATTCTGTTCATTTCTCAGCTGAGAACTATATCAACAGACAGACTAATAATAAATAAACTTTGCTGTGGACTAACTGCGGGATAATAGGTAAAACATCATACAACGCAACCAATAAGACACTTTGGCCGAGTGGTTAAGGCGCAGGCCTGCTATCCATCAGATTTCTGAGGAGGTCAGCCTGTGGGTTCGCCCGCCTGGGTTCGAGTCCCAGAGGTGTCGCATTTTCTATCATTTTTACTCTCAGAGCTCTCTTTTCTTTTTAGCTAGTCACTATATATGTGAACGAACACCTTTTTAAAAACTCATGATGAGCAGAGTCCTGCAATATCGCAATATTAAATCCGCCTCTGCTGTTTGAAGGAAGAAGAGTTTAGAAAGCGGAGCAGTCTATTGTTTCAATTGAGCTCCCAGAAAGAAAAAACATCATGTGGAAGTGCTGTCGTTCGGTAAATGTTGCATCCTACTACTACTCTATCAATGTCTCATGTATGTCACAGGATAATTACATGATATCGTGAAGCTCCCATATAAACTGAGTGGGCGGTCATCCATTGTAGAATAGAGCCCTTCAAATGGATTAAATATGCCATGTATGGGCAGATTGAAATTGCCATATAGTATAACTCTACTAAAATAATATACTACCTAGATGCTACATACTGGATAGAGCATACGAAACCTGGGGCGGCTTGCCTCCTAATATATTGTTATATCTAAGAAAACAGCGAGAAGCTCCGCCCTGCGTGTCTGAAGCAATCTTTACCAACCAGGAGGGCGAAAAGCTGTCTAGTTGCATAGTATGAAAGCTTGCTCTGCTCGCCAAATTTAATACTATCACTGGTATTTTGTACCTATTATGTAGAAGCCGGGGGTCTGAAGGACGGCTAGCCCCCCAGTACAATTCTATAGTTTACAATAACCTAGGTAGCGAAAAGCTTTACTCTCTTTCTCTCGAGAAATTAAGACTAGCTTGATCCCTACAAGGATTGGGTATCTTGGGGAGCGTACAGCTAGGTAGTATGCAGGTTTACTATTTTGGATATTGATTATGTTGGTTCAGTGGCGGAGCTGTCACTATTCTCTATCCCCATTCAAGAATATTTTTGATGTTATAGAATACGTCTCTTATATAATATCCAGACTTACAGGCTTCCAGGCTGGATATTGATCGGTTCTGCTTGAGTTATGTTATTGTGTCTATTGTTGATCTAGGTATAATTTATAATTTATAATTTACAGTTACAGATCTCAGTACCTGACATGTGGTTTACAGGTGGGCGGTGGAAGTAAAAATTTAGAGTAGAAATTGTTCTGACTACCGGAAGTAAAAAAGGCATTCAGAATTTGGGGGTCGCTAGATAAAAGCATCTAGATTATATACAGGGATATTGATACGGTGTTCAATACCAAAGGACTGCTTAACACCCTATCCCCTCGACGTCGTTATGCAGTCATTTTAGCGTGGTAGAGGCAGCAAGCCCACCTAGTGTATGGAATTGGTGGGAAGTTCTTCCAGGCAGAATATAGTACAGAGACAGTCATTGGATACTACCATGCAATTTATAAGCGCCTGTCCAAGTCATGCTAAAATAACCGCATATCACGGGTCTAGGGAGTATATCTACAGGCTTAAACCCCTTGACAGAAGTTAGAATACAAAAAAAAAAGCATCATCATCTTATAGTTAGTTTAGATGATATATTGAATTACGCTATGGTAATTGGTGATAGATAGATAGATAGATAGAAGATTGTGCAAAAATGAATAAATATATTGAATACCTAACAAATGAAATCCCAATCAGAGACTAGAGGGCACTAAGCCAAGCAAGAGAGATGGACAGCTACTGAAAGTAGAAACAATCACTGCCATCATACAGACTATCACCCTCCCACTTCCCGGGGGGCAGCCCATATGACACATGACGATTTGCAATGTTCATCACTTCTGCAGGGGGAAGTTTTTTGAATTCCTTCATTTTAGAATGGACCTCAAAAATATACTTCCTCCCGTTTTCATGAATGCTCAGATCTTTGAAAAAGTAGTATTGTCCGAAATGCTTCATGTGCTCTCCGAACGGCCCCGAAAGATCATCCAGGGTCACAAGATCATTCTCCTCATCCGCTACAAGCTCCCATAGATGCTGCACCACGCTGCTCCAGTGGAACTCATTCGCTGATCCGACGAGGTCCCGCAACGCGAGGAGGATTGTCCCCTCTATGTACCTGGCCGGCGTCAGGATCTTAACGGGGTAGTTCCCCGTGGGTTGGCGGCCACGCTCGTCAGGATGCTCGGGCAGACGGGCATCGGTGACGAGCATGTAGGTAGGGTCGTCAGGCGCGGGAGCACCCAAGGGCGGATCGGGAAAGGCCCAGAATACACGGGACTTCCTGTAGAATGTCAGGTCATGGGTAATTCCTCCGTGCTCAGAATCGGGTTTGACATGGATGTGCATATCCGGGGGTGGATGGAAACCGTGCCCGCTAAGCAGGTCACAGTTTCGATCGACACAAAGCGAGAATTTTTTGTTATGAAGGACCAGGCAGGTGACGCCCAGAAGGATATCGGGGATAATCCACGCAGTGGAATTCTATAGATCGTTAGCTATCATTGTCACTGAGAAGAAGTGCCCGCGGGGGGGGGGGGGATTGGAGATAGGGAGAGAGAGAGAGAGAGAGAGAGAGAGATACTTACTAGGTCGCTTTCCTCGCTCATGGGGAGCCCGTAAATGGACAACGCTGCCTCGGACCAGATGCAACTGGGAATTTCATGTTCTTCTAGAGAGAAAGCCACAAAGCTCTCCAGATCACACTCGCGGTTCCAAGTTTGAGACATGGTTCGGTTGTTCGAGGTTTCCATTTCTCGTTCTTGTTGGAGTTTTTGCGTTTGTCGGCGTGGACATGGACGACAGTATTTATGTAGTTCTTGTCGAGGTTTACCCTGACTCGAGGAAACTGAAAGAGTGGAAAAGACCATTGAAATGGTAGTAGTACAAGGCGATTCCTGGTAGGGCCCCATCCTCGAGTGAGTCTTGTGTCACAAGGATAGCTCCTCGTTTGATCGGGCTGGGCAGGAATCAACCGGTACTAGACAGGATCATGAATATCGGTAGTCATCGTAATCGTGATGCTGGATCAGTTTGGTAGAGGACAATTGCCGAATTGCCAGGAGAAATACAATAAATAGCCATCGGAGATTAACCCCGCCGCGATGGAGGTTGCCTCTTTGCTCAGGTATAAATCGCCCATCGCCCATCGTGTCAAGGGAAACCCGAAAACCAAGAAAGTCGCTTCCAATGACAGCTCTAGTAATAGATGGTAAGTCCCTGGCAAGGTCTCTCGGAGACCGAGAACAAAGGTGATTTCCATCGAGGAATGATTCTGGACATGTATAAGCTCGTACTATTGTCCGCCACCAACTAACAATGCGGGGAAAAAGTCACGAACCAATTTTGATCCGGGAAGCCAGAGATGGCACATTTCAACCCCGACACGGGCCTAAATAGTTAATCTAAGTAGTATCTACACAGTAGTAGTACTAAGTATAGCCCATGTGGGAGTGGGGCAGGGACCCATCCGGGGGTGCCTGACGCGATTGGCCAATGCCAGGCATCCATCCCCGATCTCCGGGCGAGTCAGGAAACAGGAACACCTTCGCTAATCGCTGCATTGTACTAACCGCGATGCCTAAATTTATGGTTAAATCGTAGTTTTTTTGATCGGTTCCTTCTTCCCAGGCCAAGTCCATGCCCACTGCCCCAGGGTTTCATAGTTTATACAGCCTGGCTTCAACCCTCCCCGTGCCTCTGCCTCTGCCTCTGCCTCTGCGGCATCGCGAGCATCACCCCACCGCCACCAACAACAACAAACGCCATCCAATCGACCCGGTGTCACGCCACGATCATGGTCTGATCAACCATCCATTTCAGCCCAACCGTTCAGCTATCTTCCATCTATCGCCCCCCTGGGTTGATAGGGACCGCACAAATGCCAGGGGCATCGTGGCGCGCATGTCCCCATGTCACAAGGCTGGCAAAAATCAGACGGGCACGTGTTGATCGCTCTGATTGACTACTGGGTGTCGACCCCTCGCGCCCTCGCCCAGACACCACTAGGTGAGTGTTATCTTGGAGATCAGGGCCTGTTGCCCCTATCTCCGACCTATTCTTGACACATTAGACTCTTCACTGACCCGATAAGAAAGCCCGTTGTCTCCTGATCGAGAGCCAGCCAGCCAGCCAGCCAGCCAGCCAGGCCACCGTGCCTGTCCACGTGGACATACACAATAATGCCATGGTCCAGTCTAGATCCCACCTCCTGTCTCGTGTTTGTGGCCTACACGCGAAGCTCGGTGAGCTCAACAGGGTATCCGTGGTATCCGGCTTGTCATAGCCTCCTCATCCACTTACCGGTTCTTCCGTTGTGACATCATCTTTGGCTGGATGGGCGTGAAAACCTTTGTGCCCGCGATGATCGCTTGAGCTTGACCAAACCTTCGAACCCTAAGGGGGGAGGGGAATTTTGAGGCTTGAAGGTTAACCTTTTAAACGGGCCGCACTTATGGATTGCTCCCTTAAAACACGAAGGTAGCCCCCCAGAAAGGCTACTTTAACCGAACTAGGATGCAAAGACCAGGCAGACAGCAGCCCTTGCTGTCACGCAACCCAATCTTGGACACTGATATGCAGCGGCCCAGCTCCAGAACCCATCTGATGTAATGAGCTGATATGAAACAAACATGACCTGGTTTTGAAGTCATGTGGCCACACTCTGCAGGACATGCTCTATTATAAACTGGTTTTCCCCGATGCACTAGTATGGCAATTCCCAAACAGTTCACCCTCAGCTTGTACTGACGTCGCCCAGGAGGAGGTCTCCACTCCCTCCTAGAAATGCTGCGGCAGTCGCTCTCCTTCGTGAAAAATGCGACCCAGAGGCTCTACACCCACGAGGACCTCGACGACTCGAGTTTGGACCTGAGTATCACCGAACCTGCAGTGTTCGTACCTACGTTCACAGACAAGCCAGCCGTCCTTCGAGGTACCTGTCAACTAAGAGTAAAGGATACTCTGACCATCAAACGAGTGTCCGTGAACTTTCGTGGGACGAGTCGGGTTACTTGGCCGCATGGTAGGGCTCATCAGGGCAACGGCGACAGCCTATAACGTCATTGAGCCATTTGAACTGACTTAAAACATTACTACTGCAGGGCTTCGTGACATCCAGACCGTGACGGACAGCACGCTAACCCTGTTCAGCCCCGGAACTTCAGAGCCCCCTTGCTACTCAGAGTCGCTCGCCGATGGGCCCCAGCACCCATGGGTCGGCAAAAGGTGCAGGCTGTGGCATGCAGTTACGTCGAGGTTATGTGCAGACGGAGGCCACGAGAAAGGTGCAGTGCCCAGGTACCAACGTTTAGCAGCCGGGATCCACACATATAACTTCGAGATGGTGCTGCACTCCCACCTTCCCGAATCCATCCAGATTCGCCAGAGTCAGGTTCGGTACCGGGTTCGGGCGTGCGTCGAGTGCCCTGGCATCCTGAAGCGCAGCTTTGCGTGCAACATACCTATCGCTACGGTCCACTGCCCGGCGGAAGACGAAGTGGACGATGCCGAGCCAGTATACATCGCCCGGGCCTGGAAGAACCTGGTTCAGTGCGAGATTCTCGTGTCGCGGAGAGGAGCTCCTCTCGGCGACGAGCTGCCGGTGACCGTAATGTTCACCGAGTTGGCTACTGCCAACTTCCGGGGCCTGCGGGTCTTCCTCTCGGAGAATGTCCAGTATCTGCAAAAGGACGGACTCGTTGGCTGTTCGGGCCCTTTTAGACGCGCCTTGCTGTACGAAAAAGTGGACGGGCCGGTACCCACCCTGGCGCTCCGTCGGGCCAGCAATGACGAGCGCCCAGAGTCGGGAAAAGGCGACTGTGCCGTTGCAAAGATGGTCGGGGATTCCGAGATGCCAAGTGAACCCGTGCGCGCCGGCGAGACCTCGCTGGACGTGACCCTACAGCTGCCGACGTGTCACCTCCATTCCCAGCCGGACGGCATTGGCACGCAAGGCATGCATTTCGACACCCGGTACAAGAACGTGCGGGTGCGCCACTGGCTTGAGGTACGAGAACGCTGGACGCCACCCTCTCCCTCCCCCTCCCTTCTCCAGAAAAGGCGCAGCAGCATCACGCGCGCGAGGAGAAACCCGCGACTAATGGATACTTCTACATAGTTTGTGTTTCTAATGAGCCCCCACGATGGGTTGGGCTCGACCCATGATCGCATCGTGCAGAAAGTGGCCAAGGTCCCACTCGCCCTCCGGTCCTGTTATGCGCAACATGCCAATGCGTCTCTTCCGGCGTATTCCTAGTCGACACGCTACGGCCGATAGTTCGCCCACGACGGACCCGAGGGTGTGAGGCCGCGAGGAGGGGGAGAAATCAGGAGATAAGCATTCGGCGGATGAGCGAGGACGGAAAAGGCTCGGGATGCCTTTGTTCATTGGCGACCGTTCGCGGTGGCTGCAGCGGCGATCCCCAGTCGTGTTGAAGCCTACCTCCCGCGGCCGTGGTCTGCATCACAGCCGGGTGCCACCGGTGGATCCGCGGTGGACCAAGGCAATGGAACCTGACGGGAGGACCACGTTCTCCCGCTGAATGGTCAGTGTGGGTGGGCAGCGAGTCAGCGACGCAGCGAGGCCGACCGCTCGAAAATTCTTCACCTACCTAGCTCAAGCCTTCGTTAGTCAGGCGTTGAGGCCCTTGGCGCCGGAGCGCGGTGCTGGGCGCGATGCCCTTGCACGGGCGTTGCCCCCACCGGGTGGGGACTCGCCCATCTCCCGTGGATAACAGGAATTAGAGCAGCGGCCAGGATGGGCGAGCAGGTATGAGGACCGGACCCTGCAGTGGACCCCGGTGGGTCACCTAGTTTATCAGTTCCCAGGAGGTTGCATCACTCTCGCAGCGTCCCCGACGATCATCCACCCTGGAATGCATCATCCTCACATCATCGCGCAACCATCACCCCCGAAACCATCGCCCGCCTTCACCGAAGATCCTGCCGCAGTCAGCCGTCGGCTACCCATTGCTCGGTTTGCGCCAGAGTTTCCCGTGATGTCAGTCGCTGGCTGGGACCCATGGGAAATTGCCTGAGGTGGACCGTGGAGGGCCGGACTCCTCCAACTCCCAAAATCCTTCCCCATGGGTGACTGAGTGGCCATCTCTAGTCTCTAACCTTCTGGGACGGTCGGGGTTGTGCTCAACTGTCGGCTAACTACCGCATGCAGTTGCCCTGTCTTTTAAGTCTCGGTCTGCCCGATTTTTCTCTCGACGTTCTCCCCCTGTTCCTTTTCCACCCCGTCTTTCTCTCCCCTGGCCATCTCTCTCGACCCCAGATCCCCGGACTATATGCGCAGACCATAGGTTTTCGATTGATTCTCCCAATATGGCGCCCCCCAAGTACGCCGGCTTGTCCGGCCGGCCGCTCTCCCTGTTTCTGTCCACCATCGCGACGATGGGATTCTTGCTCTTCGGATACGACCAGGGTGTAATGTCTGGTATCATTTCCGACGAGGCCTTCAACAACATGTTCACGGCCACCAAGGGCAACGACGTGATGCAGGCCACGGTTACGGCCGTGTATGAAGTTGGTGAGCAATTGCATTCCGTTCTTCCGTTTGACCCGGGAGTCCCTACGTTCCGTCGACTAACCCCCCTTATCCAGGCTGCCTGTTTGGAGCCATCTTTGCGTTGATCTTCGGTGAAACACTGGGCCGCCGGCTCATGGTCATTGCCGGTGCCTCGGTGATGATCATCGGTGTGATCATCCAGGTGACTGCCATGCCCAACAACTTGCCTCTGCTGCAGTTCATCTTCGGCCGAGTCATCACTGGCGTCGGCAATGGCATGAACACGTCAACCATCCCGACCTATCAGGCCGAGTGCTCTAAGACGAGCAATCGAGGTCTTCTGATTTGTATCGAGGGCGGTATCATCGCCATTGGAACTGCCATTGCGTATTGGATCGACTTCGGTGCGCACTATGGCCCGCCTGACCTGGTTTGGCGATTCCCGATCGCGTTCCAGATCTTCTTCGGCATCATCATCATCGTCGGCATGTCGTACCTGCCGGAGTCCCCTCGCTACCTGATTGCCCGTGGCAAGGTTGAAGAGGGCACCCGCGTTCTTGCGGCGCTGGCCGACTCCGAGATCGACCACCCGCATGTTCAGCTGGAGAAGAACTTGACTCTTGACTCGGTCCGAGCGTAAGTTTGTGCCAAGTGGCATGCCAAGATGCGCGAGGCTAACACCCAAACCAGATCCGGTTCCTCCGAAACTCGCTTCCGCGACCTGCTGACGGGCGGTCCGTCTCAGCATTTCCGCCGCATGTGGGTGGGATCCTCTTCCCAGTTCTTCCAGCAGATCTCGGGCTGCAATGCCGTCATCTACTATCTGCCCGTGTTGCTGGAGCAGTCGCTGGGCGAATCCCACAACTTTGCCCTGCTGATCGGCGGTGTGAACATGATCTGTTACGCCATCTTCGCCACCTTTTCCTGGTTCTTCATTGAAAAGGTTGGCCGACGCAAGCTTTTCCTTGGCGGTGCCATCGGCCAGTGCGCCGCCATGGTCATTGTGTTTGGATGCTTGATTCCCGGGGATTCCGAGACCGCCAAGGGAGCCATCTTCGGCTTCTTCATGTACATGTGTGTGTTCGGTGCCACCATTCTGCCCCTGCCCTGGCTTTACCCAGCCGAGATTTCTCCTCTCAAGACCCGGTCGAAGGCGAACGCCGTGTCGACGTGCAGCAACTGGCTGTTCAACTTCACGGTGGTGATGATCACCCCCGTCATGGTGGACTCTATTGGCTGGGGCACGTATCTGTTCTTTGCCGCGTGGAACGGTGTCTTCATCCCGATCATCTGGTTCTTCTACCCGGAGACCGCGGGCCGTAGTCTGGAGGAGATTGACCTGATCTTCGCGAAGGGCCATGTTGAGGGCATGAGCTTCGTGCGGGCGGCGAAGGAGCTGCCGCACCTCAGCGACGAGGAGATCGAGGCCAAGGCGGCCGAGTATGGAATCCTGGGCAGCGACGAGGAGAAGGGGGAGCAGCAGATTGCCGAGAAGGACCCCCCTCGCTCGGAGGAGTTCTCCCAGTTCCAGCCTACCCAGCTGTGAGGCCCTAAAAGTGCGACCCCTGTGGTTGTAGGGGCCCCTCGCGTATGACGATATGTTTTTTCGACATGAGTTTTATACCTATACCTATACCATTTTGCTTTTTTTTTCTTTGTTGTTGTCGTGCCTGTTGCTGGACAACCAAGCGTGCGCGATCATTGGCTGGCTGCTGCCGTTATTTACACGATCTCTTCAATCCGATGATGATGATGATGATGTTATTGTTAGGGTTGCCGAGACGGTGCTTGTTCATAGATTCGCATGTGTTTGTGGAGCAACCTCCATTAGACGTGTGTGCTGGTCGCCCTTGCAGGCATGGCCGAGTATGTGACCTTATCGTGTCCTGATAGAGTGATGCTTGGAATAGATCGTGCATGATCCTTTACTACTTGAGATATTTTCGTAGCGTCATACCATGTACGTGGGACTGTAGCACAGAGTAGAAGGTCTGTAGAAGGTTTACAGAAGCGATCGCCCCCGAATCTACGTAATGCTTGCCAGTGGGCAAGCCACGCCGTGGGGGGCTTTTTGTCGACGGCGAAACCCGGGGATCGGGCAGCCCGGGCTTCCCGCCCGACTTCTCGGCCTTCTCGGCCTTCTCGGCCTTCTCCCTCAGGCTCACTCTCACTCTCTTCTCGCTTCCCCTCCCCCCCTCTTCATCCCTCGCTTCGCCAGAGTGGACTGCTGCACGCTCGCCGTTTCTGTCATGTGCTGCACGCCCGGCAGAGCCTGAATAGTCAATTGCAGCCTGCACCTGCAGTCCAGATCATCGCGACACCGTGGCCATGGCCGAGTTCGAGCCTCGCAAACGCCGTCGCCCGGCCAAGTCTTGCGAGCAATGCCGGCAGCGCAAGATCCGCTGCGACCGCAACGTCCCCTGCGGTCCCTGTACGCGGGCTCGCTCGTCCATGGACTGCTCCTACCGCCACTCTGCTCCATCGCCGAGTCCGATAGCCCGGTATTCCCCCTTGCATGCCTCCCCCCGTCCCTTGCATTTTGCGGTGGGCCTTGGGAATGGTGGCACGGCATCGCACATCGGCTCTGGATCGGGCAGTACCGAGCAACAGGAGGGGGCGCTGTCGCAGCTGGGCTCGGTCGTTCGCGATCTGCAGCTCCGGTTGCAGCGGTTGGAGGAGAGGTTATCGGACGGTGCAGCACGTCTACCGGCATCAGACTCCACTCTCGAGCAGGCACTGCGCGAGTTATGCACCAAGGTCCAGAACTTAGAACAGCGGCTGGCATCGTCGGATTCCGATTCCACCCAAGGTCATGAGGAGCTGTCCATTGCTGCAACGTCGCCTCGATTGCACATGAGCACGAGAAAGATGAAGCTCTTTGGACCCACGCACTATGTGCATATGATGGATAAGGTGACACCCCCCCCCCCCCCCCCAAATGAACAATGAGGCGGCAGACTGACACATGGATAGCTCCAGCTCGTCGGCTCTCTCGAGACCAAGGGTCCCCAGCCTGTGTGCCCGGAGCTCAGGGCCGAGCTGACCAGCCAGATCAGGGAGATTCGAGATCTCCGCCGATCCGTGAAGATTGAGCAGACCCCTCGCCTGAACGACCCGGTGTCAGATCTACGCCGCACGATCCCAGCCAGGTCCGTGTGCGATGAACTGGTGGAATGCTATCTGCGGACGTTCGAGGGCATCTACCGCATCGAGCACCTCCCTTCCTTCCGCCGAGAATACCAGCAGTTCTGGGACCAGCCCCAAGCATCCGCCACATCATTCCTCATCAAACTAGTCTTGATTCTTGGGATCGGGACAACATTCCATCCCCAGCGTGGCAAGGCGGGCAAGGACTACGATCCGCCGCTGCTCCAGGCCTGGATCTATGCCGCCCAGTGGTGGTTGACCGGACCAACGGAGAAGTCCACATTCAATCTCGATGGGCTCCAGATCTTCTGCCTGCTCCTGCTGGCCCGCCAGCTGGGACCCCCGGGGCCATCGCCGTGGCTCTCCGCGGCATCCCTCCTGCAGATTGCCACGGCCATGGGCCTGCATCGAGACTCGGCGCTGTTCCCTTCTCTCTCCCCATTTCAGTCGGAAATGCGAGCCCGGCTCTGGGCCACTGTGCTCGAGCTGACGCTCCAGTCCTCCCTCGAGTCCGCCTCCCCGCTAGCCATCCCCTTCTCCGACGCCAACCCGCCCTCCAACCTCAACGACTCCTCCATCGACCATGATGTCAAGCATATCCCACCCCCCCAACCCATCTCCTCCCACACCGACTCCTCCCTCCAACTCCTCCTGCACCAATCCTTCTCCCTCCGCGCAGAAACCATCCAACTCATCCACCGCCCGCACCGAATCCCCTACCAAAAAGCCCTAACTCTAGCCACGGCCCTCCGCACCGCCTGCCACACCCTCACAGCCTTCTTCACCACCACCACCACCACCACCACCACCACCACCCCAAAAACCCTCCCTTCCCCCTCCCCCTTCCACTACACCCACCTCCTCACCACCCTAACCCGCTACATCCTCCACCTCCACCTCCCCTTCGCCCGCGCCTCCCCAACCCACCCGGAATACCACTTCTCCCGCAAACTCTGCCTCGACGCCGCCCTCACCATCGCTTCCACCATCACCATCACCCCATCCCAACAACCCCCAGACTTCCTCTCCCTAACAACCACCGCCCACGGCCCCCTCCGCGGCCCCCTCAACCTCGACATCATCAGCACCCTCGCCCACGAACTCCTCACCCAAATCGTGGAATGCCCCCCACCCCCACCCTCATCCCCAAACCCAAATATCTTCCCCCCGGCCCATAACCCCCTCACAAACCTGCACAAATCCACCCGCGCGCAAATCCTGCACGTCCTGGAAACAGTACAATCCCAGAGCCTGCATGTTCTGCAACTCGGCACGCCCGCTTTGAAACGGTATGTTATTGTTTCGGCGCTGGTGGCGCAGGTAGATGCTTTGGAGGAGAGGGAGGGGGATGGGGATGGGGATGGGGATGGGGATGGGGGTGTGCAGGGCAGGGTTTATGAGGTTGTTAGGGAGTGTGTGGGTGTTTGTAGGGGGGTTTTGGGGGGGATGATGAGGGGGATGATGAGGGGGGAGGCGGAGGGAGAGGGGGGAG
>KZ826180.1:0-17628 GCA_003184645.1 Aspergillus ellipticus CBS 707.79
TTAATTTATTTAATTTATTTAATTTATTTAATTTATTTAATTTATTTAATTTATTTAATTTATTTAATTTATTTAATTTATTTAATTTATTTAATCTGTCTGATTTCTATAATCTGTTTAATTTCTTTTTTCCTGACTCTAAGAAGTATATTATACTTTAAAAAAGACTTTTATAAAATCTAGTATAATAAAAATAGTATTTAATATTAGATAAACTATTAAGATTATATTATTTTTTATATTATTTAAAATAATAATTATAATAGTAGAAGAATTAAAAAAACTGGATTTTTATCTCTACCTGAGTATATATAATATTTAAAAACTTAAATAAAGTTAGCTTTTCTATTTCTAATAATAATCTATCTTTTAGATTATTTTTAAAATTATTTATATCTTTATTTTTACTGATATAGAAAATAGTAATTATTTTATTCTTCTTTTACTTTTTAGATATAAAGATAATTAAATCCAGATTAAAATTATTAAAAATATTCTAATACTTCTTACTGATAGTAAAATAATCAGTATATATCTGAAGTATTACTGCTTTAATTATATCAGGTTTCAGGATAGAGACAGCTCCGGTGATAGTAGCAGATATCTTAAGAACTATTAAATAAATATTTAATACTGATACTATTAATAGTAACTGAGAGAAAATCTCTAGCTATCTGATAGAGGATAGAAAACTGATTACAGTAAGACTTCCAGTAAATAAGAATATTAGTATATTTTATAATATCTAGAATAGTATTAATTTAATTAAAAATATTTTTATAAACTATATATCTTTAATATCTAGATATATTTTAAGTTTTTTAAATATTTCAGCTACCGATAAGAGTCTTTAGTATTTAAAAATATTATAAAAAACTTTATCCAGATCTAATAGTAATCTAGAGATAATTAATAATATATTAATAACTAGATTCTAACTATAATAAAAATAAAATATTTTTTTAAAAACAGTTCAGTATTTATAATATTAGTCAGTATTTTATTATCTAGTCAGATATCTTTTTTAAATTTTTTTAAATTTTAATATCAGATCTAGAATAGTTATAATTATATAAATATAGTTTTTTATTTAATAAATATAATAATAATATTTTTAGAGCTTTTAATATATATATTATAAGTTTTTAAAAAACTTTTTTTTTAGAATACCTGCTTTCTTACTAGTCAGTTAATTAAATAATCTAGATAATTAAAAAGATTATTATAAATATTATAAATCTTATAAATAATAAACTTATTATTTTTAAATAAATAAAATATAAAAAAAAAAATATAGAAACTTAAAAAAATATTTTATTTATTTTTATTTAATTATAGTAGAATAAAATAATTAATATTATTATAATTATAGTACTAAATAAAATTTTTAATTATTTAATAAAAATTAAATATCTAATAAATTATAAAATAGATTAAGTTCTGATAAGTTTTATAATTAAAAAAAAGATAATAAATTAAATCTAATTTAAATTATTAAATAAACTAGAATTTTTTATAATATTAAAAATTTATATTTATAAATTATATAATCTTCTAAATCTATAATTAAGAATTAATATAATTAATTATTATTAAAAAAAGTTTTTTAAAAGTTATCTATAAAAAATTAATATAAAAAACTTTTATTATCTATAAATCTGTCTGTAAAAAATTAATATAAATAATCTTTATTATAAATAATAGAAGCTTTTTATATTAGTTTTTTATAAATAGTTTCTAAAATATTTTATATTAATTTTTTATAGATAATTTTTAAAATATATTTTTTTAAAAATTTTTAAAATACTAGAAAAGATTTTAAAACTTTTATTATAATTTTTTTATATATATTTAATAGTACTATTTAAAATTTTAATCTAAAATTTTTATAAAAGAGTATTAACTATAAATTAAATTATATAAATAAAATAGAGTATATAATACTGGCTTTAAATAATTATTATAAGATTAGAATTAAATAAAATATTATAAAGCTGGCTGTTCTAGCTGAGCTGAGTCTGAAGTTTAGATAAGATTATACTAAATATTAAATTATTATTATTAGTATTATTAATTATTATATTTAATAACTAATAAAATAAGTTATATTTATATAAGACTGATAGAATAATTATAACTAGATTCTTATTAATATAAAATCTAGATATTAATTAAAACTCCAGCAGAATTTTATAATAATCTATATTGTTTATTAAAAAATATTTAGTTAAAATAAGAAATATTTTTTAATTAAAACTAGTCTAGTAGTCTACTATAATTAATATCTATTTAATATTTAAAAATTTTAATAACAGCTGTATATATATATTTTTTAATAATTTTAATAAAAATAGTAATTTATAAAACTAATTTTTAAGTTTTTAATTTTTAGATACTGTAAAATATAAAAATATATAATATAATAAATATAAAAAATTTTATTAAAAAATAATATATTTTTTTAAAATTTATTTTATATTATTAATATTTTTTTCTGACTAAAATAAAATAACAGTTTTTAAGCTTATATATAAATTTTAAAAAAGATTATTTTTTATTATTAATTTTAAAAAATAAAAATTTTTTTTTTATAAATTAAATATTAAATAATTTTTTAATTTTTTATAATATATATAATCTAGAGATTTAGAAAAAAAGAAAAAATCTGATTTAAAAAATTTATTTTAATTTAAATATTATTATAATTTATAAAAATCTAAAAAATAAAAAAAAAATTAATAATATTTTTTAAAAATAAATTAAATAATTATAATTAATTTATAATTCTAAGACTACTCTATAAATAATAAATATAAAAAAATAAAAATAAAACATTTTATAAAAATAGTTTATTTTATTTTAAAATATATTTTTATATAAATATAATCTATTATATTTTAAATATAATTAAAATATCTACTATATTTTATTTATTTTAAAAGATTTAATAAATAGAAAATTATATTTTAAATCTAGAATTATAAAATAGTTTTTTTTTTAAATAAAAATAATTAAAATATAATAAACTATTATTAAAAGTAGATTATTATATTAATAAAAAAGATCTGGAAAAGATTTTTATAGAATCCTTTAAAAAATATAATATTTAATATTTAATTAAATAATTATTAAAAAGTATAATTATTAAAAAAAATTATATAAATAATATTATACAGATTTTTTTTTAAATTTAATTTATAATATAAATAATTCAGTTTTTTTAAATAAAAAATAAAAATATAATAAATTATTTAAACTAGAATAAAAAAAACTAATAGAATAAAAATAATATATTTATTTTTAATAATCTAATTAATAATAAATATATAGTTTTTTAGTTATTATATATTATAATTAAAATATATAGTCTAAATTAAGCTGTAATTATATATATTTATATATATTTTTATTATAAAAATAATAATTTTATAAAAAACTAAATTTTATTAATATTATTAGAATTTTCTAATTAATTTTTTAAAATAAAAATAAAAAAGATACTAATACTTCTTTTAATTATTTTTTTTTAATTTAAAAAACTTATTTATATATACTTTTAAATAATAGTTAAAATAATTAGATTAATAACTACTTAATCTAAGTATATTTTAATTATATTAGAACCTAAATAAATATAGTAGACAGATCTTTATACTAAGAATAGTTAAGATAATTAACTATCTATTTTTTAGCTATACTGCAGTTAGATATAAAAATTTTCTTAATCTAGCTATAATCTGGCGGTTAGATATAAAAATTCTAATTAACCTGATCTGACCTGGCTGTTAGCTACTCTAGTAGTAATAATAAAACTTTTTATATTTTATAAATAAAAATTAAAGTTTAATTCATAATTTTAATTCTAAATATTCTAATAAATATATATTAAAAATAATATAATTTAATATATTAATAATTAATAATATTTATTTTAATATAATTATTAGGATTTATAAAAATTTTAAGACTATTTTAAATATAAATAAAAATATAGAAATAATATATAGTTCTTATTTAAAATAAAAGAATTAAAATTATAAAAATTATTTTATTTATTTTATTTTTTTTAATTAATAAAATATTAAAATATTTTTACTGATTAAATTTTTTAATTTTTTTAAAAATATTAATTTATAAAATAATCAGTATTATTATATATAAAATATTATAATAAAAGTTTTTTTAATAAGATTTTAGAACTAATTTAATAATATTTTTTTATATAATAAAAAAATTAATTTTTATTTAATTATTTAAAAATTAATTTTTAAAAAAAATATAATTTTATTTTTATTTTTAATTATTCTAGAGCTTATAATGATATATAATTAATATAATTATATTATTTTATTATTAAGAAAAATAAAAAATATATTTATAAAAATAATAATTAAAATTAAAAAATAATTTAATAAAATAAAATAAAATTTATTTCTTTTTTTTTTAATAAAAAAATATTATTTTAATATATTAAAATGAATATAAAAGTTTTATAAAATTTAGCTGTATTATTAATAAATATATTTTAATTATATTATAGTATTAGATTATAATATAATAGTATTCTTAATAATATTAAAAATTTATTTAATAAATTTAGACTATAAAATCTGAAGATTTTTTTTAAAAATTTTTTTTATTAATAAATTAATATTATTTTTATTTATAAGATTAATTTATATATATAATAATAATAATTATCTTTTATTTATTTATAATATATTTTTAAAAAGTACTTTAGAATAAATATTTTAAATTAATAATTTATTTTAATATTTCTAAAAATTAAAATATAAAATAAAATAGAAAATATTATTAAATTTAAGTTTAATTTTAGCTTATTCTGAGAATAATCTAAAGAATAATTAAGAAAATCTAATTAATAATTTATTAAAAAATTAGTTTTTCTATAAATAAATAATTCTTTATCTTAAATTATTAGTTTTTTTAATTTAATAAATATAGTTCTAAAATAACTATATTTTTTTAATGATAAATATAGTAATAAAAAATATTTAGAATTAATTTATTTATAAATTATTCTAGATTTCAGATTATTTTTTAAAAATAGTATTTTTCTTAGATAATTAAAAAAGAATAAGAATATAATAAAATATTTTTATTAAAATAAATTATTTATTAATTAAATAAAAAATTAATTATAAAATATAATTAATTTATAATAAAATAAATAAAAATAATCTATATTTATAAAAAAGACTAATTCTTAGAAGATTAGTAGTAGATTAATAAGACTTACTACTATATACTGACCGGAAGAACCAGAACTCTCTATTAATAATCTTATAACTCTATTAACTATCTTATTAATATATTATTCTAATATCTCTGACTGCTGTAGACCAGTCTGTTCTATTACAGATATCTAGTAAAATTTATTAAAAAAAATTTAATTTAAAAAAATTAAAATAAAATAAATAATTTAAATATATAATTAATTAATTATAATCTATAATTTTATATAATAATATATTATCTAAAAATAATAATCTCTGAATAAAATATTATATTTAAATTTTTAAAAAATAGATATATTATAGTAATTTTATTATATCAGTTATATATATATATATATATAATATTAAATAAGTTTTAATTTAGAAATATATCTAGATAGCTTTATATATTTTAATTATTTAAATTTAATAATTTTATTAATAATTTTTGATTTTAATTATTTATTATTTATTTAAATTTTAAGTTAATAATAGAATAGTTAATAATCAGATTAGATTAGATTATTAAAAGTTTTTATATTTTTTATTAGATTAATAATTAAATAATATATATATATATATCTAATTAATTTATCTATTAATTAATTAATAAATTAAATTTTTTAATATTTAAATATTAAATAAATAATCTATAATAATAAAATATTTTTATTTATGAATATTTAATTTTATCTAATTTCTATCTAATTTTTATTTAAACTAATTTATTAAAATTTAATATAAATAAATTTTATATTTTAATCCGACTATTAAATTATAATAAAAATTAGATTAAAATATACTAATTAAATATAACTATTTAGTTAATAATTAATAAATTAATAATTTATCTAAATTAAATATATATTAATTTTAAATTAAAATAATTAATTAAAAACTCTAGTGTTAAAATTATTAATTAATAATCTTAATTTTTAAATATTAAATAATTAATATTTAAATTCTAATATTAAAAATATTGTTTTCTAGATAATAATCCTAGTAAAGATTACTAATAGTTTTTTTTATTAATAATATTTTAATAATTAATTTAATATAGTAAATTATATATTATTTCTTAATTTTTATTTTATTCTATTATTTTATAAAGGTTTTATTAAAATTATATTATTATATTTTTTATTTTTTTAAAAATAAGTTTTATTTAAGTCCTAAAATAATTAATTATTATTTAAAATATTTTTAATCTTTATTTATATTAATTTAAAAATATTAATTTAATAATATTTTAATTAAACTAATAATAAATAAAAATAATAAGTTTTAATATAATCTAAATATTATATATAAATATTATATAAATCTTTAAAAATAAGTTATTTTTAGATTTTTAGTTATATATTCTTATCAAATATTATTACTAAATATATTATTAAAAATAATATTTTATATATATAATAAAGTTTTCTTTTATTTTATAATTTAAAAAATATTTTTAATCTAATTATAAAATATTATTTTATTAGATATAATATTTTAAATATAATAATATAAATAATACTAATATTTTTTTATTTATTATAATATTTACTATTATTTTAATAAATTAATATAATAATCTACTACTAACTATTTATTATTTTTAATTTTTTCTTTAATTTATTAATCTTTTTTAAAATAATACTAGTTATTATAAATATTTAAATTAAAATATAAAAATAAAATAATATTTTATAAAGTTTCTAAGTTTTTTTATAATAATTATAATTTATTTATATTTTAAAAAAATATTAAATATAATTATTTTATTCTTATTTAAATAGTCTAAAATATTTTAAATATTATTATTTTAGAAATTAATATAAAATATAATTTTAATATTAATTATTATATATATAACTATAAGTATAATTAATTAAATAATACATAAAATTTAAATAACTATAATAATCTTATTATATTTTTAATTATATTATATAATAAATATTAAATATAAGATTTTAAAAATATTTTATTTAATATTCATATATATATATATATTTTTTAATATTTATTTTAATATTTTTTTAATATTTGTTTTAATATTTTTTTAATATTTATTTTAATATTTATTTTAAGATTTATTTTAAGATTTGTTTTTAATTTAGTTTATTATTTTTAAAAACTTTTAATAATAAATATCTATTTTATAGTTCTACTAATATTCTATTTTAAAATTATATTATTAAAAAGATAGATTAATTTAATAATTTATAAAATATCTTATTTATAAAAGATTAGTTTTAAACTACTTTAATATATTAATTTAAAAATATCTAAACTAAACTGTATCTATCTAATACTAATATTATTTTATCTGGATATAGTAGATCTATACTAGATATATATAATAGAATAACCTGTATCAGATAATCCAGATCCTTAGAGTAAGAGATTAATAGATAAAGGATTTAGAATAACTACTAAGTTATAATATTATTAATTTTTAATTTTTATTTTTCTATTAAAAATAAAATAATAGTTTTTTTTTTTTAAATTATTAATTTTTAAAAATTAGTTTATTCTATAAATATAAATTATTTTATTTATTTTTTAATATATATTTTAATTATTTTCTAGACTCTTTATCTAGTTAACAGATTTTTGATTTTAATAAATATATTTTATTATATTCCAATTCTTCTTTTTTAATTATTTAAAAAAATACTATATTCAAAAAGTAGTAATAAGCTAGAGATTATTAGTTAAAAAGCTAGTTTTAAATAGTTTTCTAATACTTTTTCTATTATTAAAAAAATTTAATAATTTAAAAATTATATAGCTACTAGATAATTATTTTTCTAGTAAATTATTTATAAAATATTATTAATTTTTATTAAAATTTATTTTATCTTATATTAAATTTTAAATTTTAATAATAATAAAAATAGATTATTACTTAGAATATATATTTTAAAAAACTTTAAATAAATTTTTTTTTAAAAAAAATATTTATTATTATTAATTATATAAATTCTATATATAAATAAGAATAATATTAAAATATTAATAATAAACTGCTAAAAAAATAAATATTTAAATAATTATAATTTCAGTTTAATAAATAAAGTTTAATATTAATTTAAAATATTATTATTTTATAATCTAATATAATAGTCTAATTAAAAAAAATATATTAATAATATAGTTAAGATCTGTAAAACTTTTATATTTATTTTAGTTTATAAAATTACTTTCTAATTTTAATTATTATATTTAGAAATATATTCTTTATTTATTTAAAAAAAAATAATATAATATCTATTATAATTTATTATTATAAATTATTATTCTAGAACTTTTAAAAGAATTTAATTAATAAAAATATATTAATTCTTTTTATCAGATTTAGAAAACTTAATATTAAAATTTTTATAAATTTAGATAATTATATTAAGATAAATATTATTAATTATTAATTTATTAAATTTTATTATCTATAATATTATTTTATTACTACTTCTAATATTAAAACTATTAATTAAATAATTATATTAATTTATAATATTTAAAAAGTCCAAATTACTACTACTAATTCATATAATATTATTTTAATTTTTAAAATTAATTATATTAAAATTAATAGAAACCTTTAATTTAAAAATAGTTTAATTTTATTATTAATAATTATCCTAAACAATTTATAATATTATTTATTTATTTTTCTATTAAGTAATTTACTAAAATATATTATAATTATATAAAACTTTTTATTATTATTTTATTTTTAGAAAATATTTAGTTTTCTAAAATAAATATAGTAATTAATTAATAAAATTAGATAATAATTTCTATAATTTTTTAGATTTTAAAATATAGATTTTATAAATTTAGTCTAGTAATTTTATTTCATAATTTTACAGATTATATAATTAATATTAAATCAAAAAACAATATTTTTATATAATCTAATATATTTTTTACTAGAAATTAAATTCAAAATTTTTAGAAATATATAAATAAAGAGTTTAGACTAAAATATATATAATTATTTAAAAATTTAATAAAAATTTAAACTAGATATTAGAACTATAATATTTCTTTTAAATTAATATTAAAAATATATATTATTATATTTATATTAAAAAAATAAAAATAAAATAGTTTTTTATACTAGATATAAATATTTTAAATATATAATTATATTATTTAATTTAATTAATATTTTTATAATATTTTAAAATTATATATATTTAATATTATATAAATTTTTAACTAATTTTTATATAATTTATTTTAATAATATTCTTATTTTTTATCTAATTAAGAATTTTATATAATATATTTATCAGATTTTAAATAAATTTTAAAAAGTTTATCTTTATACTAAAGTTTTAAAATGTTTTTTTTATTAATTTTAAATTAAAGTTTTTAAATATATTTTAAATTCTGATAATATTTTACTAACTCTAGATTAAATAATTAATATTATTTTATAATTAATTTTTTAAAATTATTATAATATCTAAATTTTTTTAAATTCTATAATTTCTACTAAAAATTTATTTAAAATTATTTTTATATTATTTTACTGCTAACTGTCTTATTTTATAATGTAGAAAACAAAATAATTAAAAAAAAATGTTTTAAATCTTATAGAAAAAATAATATTGTATTATTTAATTATTATTTAATTATTTTTTAATATATAGTTTTTGTAATATATATTATTTTTAATATATTTTAATTTTTAAAAATTTTAATATCTAAAAACTAATATTTTAAAAAAAATTAAATAGAATTTTATTCTAATTAAATAATAATAATAATATTTTAAAACCTCTTTTAATATTATTAGTCTCTTTTTTAATTATTTGAATTTATAATTATATATCTATTAAATAAAAAATTAAAATAAATACTAAAAATGATATTATTTTATAAAATAAAATTTAATAAAATCTAAAATTCAAAAAAATATAAAAAAATATAAAAAAATATAAAAAAATATAAAAAAATATAAAAAAATATAAAAAAATATAAAAAAATATAAAAAAATATAAAAAAATATAAAAAAATATAAAAAAATATAAAAAAATACAAAAAATATAAAAAAATATAAAAAAATATATAAAAAAATATATAATTTTATAATATATATAATAAATTACTAGAAAATATTTAATTAATATAAATTTCTATAGTTATAGTATATTCTTTATTTATAAATTTATTTCATTTATTATTTTTACATATTTTATTATAATTCTCTATTTTAGTAATTCTGAAATTATTTAAATTAATTTAAATAGTTCAGCTTAATAACAGAAATATTATTTATAATAAAATAATCTATATTAGATAATCCAGATTTTTAAAATAAAAAATTAATAAATAAAAGATTTAGAATAGCTGCTAAATTATAATATTATTAATTATTAATTTTTATTTTTCTATTAAAAATAAGATAGTAGTTTATTTTTTTTTAGATTACTCATTTTTAAGAATCAGTCTACTCTTTAGATATAGACTATTTTATTTATTCTTTAATATACTTCTTGGTCATCTCCTAGACTCCTTATATAGTCGACAGGCTTTCTACCCTGACAAGTAGATCCTATCATAATACACCATATCCAAGACCCCCCCCCCTCCGGCTAGGTACGGACTATAATTACAGATACAACTAGGTACCTACGTAGTACTAGAACCATGTGGAGTTTGCGGCATGTTCGGCATGTATGTATCAGATTGCTGGAATTGAATTATGATTACCTGAAGACATCACCACATTGGCTGTCTTGAGCCACATCTTCAAAATCCAGTTGCCATTTATCAACATCGGCGAATTTTTTTGCCTGAAGCCTTAGCTCTTCACTTAAAAAAAAATTTGTTTCCAGGTTTGACTCCGACTGCGAGTCGGACTCAAATGCTTCTGAATCTAGTGGCGATGACAAGGGTGATGACAGGGGCGTTGAGATATCATGAGGTTGATTCTCCTTCTCGACGCTCATGATAATCTCTGCGGGCCTCTTCTTTGTTATACTTTTTCGCTGTGTCCGAGATGGCCTTTTGGTCGGTACATGATATAACCCATCATTTTGCTCAGCAACAAAATGATCACCATGCGTACAATCATCGGGAACCTTGGGGTTTGTTATCCCCAAAAGTTTACGTTGCATGTTGTTCCTCCGAGGTAGAAGTCTGTGTTGAAGAGCGGAGGTCGGCAGGCCTATGTTCTTACTGATGACCCGCTCAGCAGACATATTCATACGCTTCGACTGCGCTGTGGTTGGCATAGAGACAGTACGTGTCGGGCTGAGAGGCGGGCTACTGCTCAAAGGCGGCTCCCACATTAGACTGGGTGCTGCAGGCGCCGCCGGGGCGCGGGGAGAATCCGCAGACACGCCAAATTTGCTATGCCTCTGGCTCGAACCAGGCGAGATATCTGGAGAGTGTTCCATATCCTCCGCATCAAATTGAGGGATTCGTGACTCCTCGGCGGGCATTTTGCGCTTGCGCAATCCACCACTTGATGACGCTGGAAAACTAGGCGATGGTAATGCCCGGTGTCCTGTCAAGAGCGACCTACCCTTCGAGAGATCCAAGGGTGTCGACTCATCTTCGGGGCTCAATCCGCCGAGAAAAACATCATCATCAAGATCAGAGGAGCCATCATCAGTCTGCATCATCTGTAAGATGCTAGGTTGCCGAGGTCTTCTTCTAAAATTACTCAATATCGAACTTTCGAAAGCGGGAGTACCTGGAACCTTCGAACCTGCATCACCCTTTCTCCCAACAACAGAAAGGGTGGATGAATAACCACGAGCTCTAGTAACTGGTCGGCTACCTGTAGCCCCTCGTTCTCCCATGGGCGATGAATCAATCGCATACTCTTGGGTTTTGGCCATGGGTGTCTGATGCTTATATTTCCCTGCATTTTCCGAGGTCTCAGCACAAGTTGCCAGCTGAGAAGGAATTCCAAAATTCTGATTCGTGCCAGCTGGTGACTTGAGTTTCTCCACCAAAGTTATGTCTTGTTGTCCCGAGCCCTCATGAAGGTCTGTTTCCAAAACCGGCGGCGCCTTGGACACCAAACAATTGCGCTTTATAGGCGGCCTCGGCATGTTGAAATCTTGAAGGTCTTTTTAATGACTTGTAGGGAGTAAATAGGAACAGCAACTGGTGGGCCTGTTTCTTCTTTTTCTTGCCCCCATCAGCCAGGGGTGGAGATTGTCGTTTTGTGGCGGAGGCTTGGTGCCTAGATACAAATGTCGTTTCTGAGTCGGCTTGCTACCAACAATTGGTAATTAGACATATATTCGTACTTCAGGCAAACGAGTCACCACATAGTGTGATTGTGCATCCAGTTGAGAAGAGAGCAATCGATGAGATTGGGGGCATTAGCACCGGGTAACTCAGGAGCCGCGCATGTATTTGTTTTGATGTGTGAAAATTACGCGTGGAAATTAATTACGTGTGACTTCTGGCTGTCCGGCACTCTGTCTGTACTATGTACTACCTTACCGGACGAGGAGGGGTCTTGAATATGGTGTATCCAGTGTAGATCTACTATATCCAGATAAAAATATATTTTTAAAAATTTATATATAATTTATAAAAATTTTAAAAAATAAATATATATATTTATCATAATTAATAAAATATTAAAATTTATAATTAAAATAATAATAAATTAATAAAAATATAAAATATAATAATTAATTAAAAATACTAGAATATATAAAAATTATATTATAATAAAAATATTAGAATTTATTATTATATATATAAATAATTAAGATTAATTTATATAATCTCTAGAATTTAATTTAAAAAAACTAGAATTTAATAAAAATAAATACTAAGCTAATAAAAATAAAAAAATAAAAGAAATTTTAAATAACAATATAATTTTAAATAAAATATTAATAATATATAATTTATATTTTTTAATAAATTTATTAATATTAAAATTTTATTCGTTAATTTTTTTATTATTTTCAGATCTATAATTTTTATATTATATAAAATATTCTGTAAAATATTATATAATATATTTTTATTTTATTATTTTAATATTAAAATTTTTTTTTATTTTATAAAGATTTTTATCTTCAGAATAATTATTATTAATAATTTAAAAAAACTTTAATAATAAATAATATAAAGAATTATTACTGATATTAAATTTCAATTATATAATAAAAAAATAAAGTATATAATTTATTTAAATAATAATTTTAATTAATATATTAAACAGCTAATTTCTATAATAACTAAAATAATTTAGTATATTATTAATTAAATTTATTTTAATAAGTTTTTAATTATAAGATTTATAATAAAAAATAAATATAGATTTTATTATTAATATTAATATTAATTAATATATATTTCTTTTTATAATAATATTTTATTATTATAGTAATATATTTATATAATTTTTTGATATTAAATTTAATATTTGATAAGTATAGTTTAATCTAAATATTTTTAGACTAATCTATTAGAAATAGTTTAAAACTAATCTTTTTTAAAAGAAAATAATTTATAAATTATTAAATTAATTTATTTTTTTAATAATACAATTTTAAAATAAAATACTAGTAAATTTTATAAAATAAATAATATAATATAAAACTTTAAAAAAAATAAATTAAACTATAATAGAAAAAATATTAAAAAAATATATATATAAAAAAATATTAAATAAACATTTTTAAAACTCTTATATTTAATATTTATTATATAATATAATTTTAAATATAATAAAATTATTATAATTATTTAAATTTTATTTATTTTTAAATAAAAAAAAATTATTCTAATTATTTAAATTTTATTTATTTTTAAATAAAAAAAAATTATTCTAATTATTTAAATTTTATTTATTTTTAAATAAAAAAAAATTTTTTAATATTATCTTCAGAAAGTTTCTTTAATAATTTAAATAAATTTAAAATCTTATTATTTAATTTTTTATTAAAAAAAATAATTAAATTTTTAATATAAGTATTTATAAAACTATTTTAAACAATAATTATAAACAAAGGAATACATATATTAGATTTATATATTTTTAATTAATATTAATATTAGAAAATAATAATTTATTGAATATATTTATTATTTAATTAATTTAACCAATAATTATATATATTATAATTAATATTAAAAATATATTTTATATTGATTTCTAAAGTAATAATATTTAAAATATTTTATACTATTTAAATAAAATAAAATAATTATATTTAATATTTTTTAAAATTTAAATAAATTTAAATAAATTATAATTATTATATAGTAAAATTGAAAAATTTATAAAATATTGCTTTATTAGTATATTAGTATAATATATAAATAAAATAAAAATATTATTATTTTTATAAAAACTATTAATAAATAATGTTTTTATATTATTATATAAATAAAGCTTTTATTAATTAAAATATTACTTTTTTATTTTTATTATATAAAATATTTATAATAATCTTTTTACTAATAATTAAATAATATATATTAAATAATAAATTATTTTTATTTTAGAATTTTACATAATATTTTTTTAAAAAAATATTTTAGCTATATATTCTTATAGAAAATTTTTATTAAATATATTTTTAATAATAAAATAAATATTAATTAAATATATTTAATATTAGTTTAAAAAATATATTTATTATAAATTTTCTATAATATTATAAAATTTAAAAGAATAATTTTTTAATTTTAATTATTTAATTATAGAATATATTTAATAATAATTTTATTTTTTTATTTAGAAATCTTTATATATAATTAATAAAAATTAATAATATTATAAAATTTTAAAAATTTAATTTCTATAAATAAAAAATTAGTAATAATAATTAAATATAGAATAATTATATTAATATATATTAAAAAAATAAGTCTAAAAATATATCTAAAACTATTTTTATTAAATTATTATTAATAATCTAAAATAATCTTTATATTTTTTATTTTAATATTATTTATTAAAAAATATTTTTTTAATATTTATATTTATATTTTTTAATAAATAATAATTAAATAATATATTAATATATTATAGTATTTTTTTTATTAAAATTTATAATAAAGAATAAAAAAAATAAAGTATCCATAGTCTAAAATAAATAAAATTTAAAATAGTAATTAATTATTTTAAAAATTAAAAATATAGTAGTAAAATTTTAGTAAAAAATTTAAATTACTAATTAATTTTAATATTAAAAATAAAAATAAAATAAATAATAAGAAATATAGTAAAAATATTAAAAGATTTATAAAATAATAAAATTAAAAAATTTAAAAAGAAATCTATAATTAAATATATTAGATTAATTATTAAAATATTATTAAGAAATAAAAAAATATTATTGATATTTAAAGAAATTAAAACTACCAATTAATAGATAAAATATTAGAATTTTCAATTAATATATATTTAATCTAAATAACTTACTAATTTATTAATTAAAAATTAAAATAATTATATTTAATTATTATATTTTAATCTTATTTTATTTATATTAAATTTTAATAAACTGATTCAGATAAAAATTAGATAGAAATTAAATATAATCATATATTTATAAATATTTATAAATAAAAATTAAATAAAAATTAAATAAAAATATTCTATTATTAATTATTTATTTAATTAGATTTAGATATTAAAAAGTTTAATTTATTAATTAATTTATAAATAATCTAATAATATATATATATATATTTATTTAATTATTAATCTAATAAAAAGTATAAAAATATTTAATAATCTAATCTAATTTAACTATTAACTACTTAATTATTAATTTAAAATTTTAGATAAATAATAAATAATTAAAATATATAAAACTATCTAAATATATTTTTAAATTAAATAAATTAAATTAAACCAATAAAATTTAAAAATTATTTAATATTATATATATATATATAACTAATATAATAAAATTATTATAATATATCTATTTCTTTTAAATTTGAATATAATAGTTTATTCAGAAATTAGTGTTTTTAAAGAATATATTACTATATATAATTATAAATTATAAATAATTAATTATATATATAAAATATTTATTTTATTTTAATTTTAATAAATTAAGTTTTTTTAATATATTTTACTAGATATCTAGTAAAACTGTCTATAATTATTTATTAAAATTATTTTAAAAATTATAAGTTTATATTATAAAATCTTTTTTTTTAATTTTTTATATTTTAATTAGTATAATATTCTAGATATATTATAAATATATATTCTAATTTAAATTAATAATATAAATAAATATAAATATCTAAAAATATTTTAATTAAATATTTTAATATTTTTTTAATTATTTATAATTTAGAAAATAAATTTCAATAAATAATATCAAATAAATATATTTACTACTTTAATTTTAATTTTTATTTACTACTTTAATTTTTAATTTTTATTTATAAATAATAATATTTATAAATAAATATAAATAATAATTAAAATTTATAATAAAAATAATTGAATATATATTTTATTAATAAAATTTAATAAGATATAATCTATAATTAAATTTAATTTATTAAATTATTAATAAAATATTAAAATCTAAAAAATAAATTTTTATAAAATAAAATATTAAAATTTAAATAAAAAATCTTATAAATTAATATAATAATAAAAAAAATTTATTTTTTAATTTATTATAATAAATTGTATATATTATATATTAATAATATTTCAAATAATATATTTATTTTTTATCTTTAATCTAATATTTATATATAATATATTATATTTAATTTTATTTATATAATACTAGTATATGTTTAATAATAATTTTAATTATATTTAATATTAATTATTAAAATAATATGATATTTAATATAATATTATAAAGTCTGCTAAAAAAATATTTAAAATTAATTTAGAATAAAATATTTTTTAAATAAAAATTTAATATTTTAAAATAAATAAAAATAATTAATTAATTCTTTAATATAAGTATATATTTATTATTAACTATATTTAAAAATAATCTAGAATTTTATTTAATATATTCAAAATAATTTTTAATATTTTAATTTTAGAAAAATTTTCTAAAACTATTTTTCTATTTTTTTATTAATTTATAATTTATAATTTTTTTTATTTTTTAATTTTTTAATTTTTTTATTTTTTATTCAGGGAGCTGCTACAGCTATACCCAGTATATTATAAATATACCTGACTTATTATATTTATATTAAATATTTATTTATTTATTTATTTAAAAACATTAATATTTTATATATTAAATAAAATTTGATTTAATAAATATATAATATTCTATAATTATTATAATTCTAAATTTAATAATTTTTATTTATTTTATTTATTTTATTTATTTTATTTATTTTATTTATTTTATTTATTTTATTTATTTTATTTATTTTATTTATTTTATTTATTTTA
>KZ826181.1:0-17616 GCA_003184645.1 Aspergillus ellipticus CBS 707.79
CCCCCCCCGGGCGTGCCCGGCAAGCCAAACACCTAAACCATGGCGAACGAGTGAGGAAGGCAGGCAGGCAGGCAGGCAGGGGTGTCTGAATCCGAGCCAATCGACGCTCCGAGAAAGGAATGAAAACATTATCTCCCGACGTCTAACGGGGTGGCGATGAACTGACTGAACTGACTGAACTGACAACCCTAATCCAGGATTAGCCAAGACCCGACCCGGACGGACCCGGGCCCTAATTCATCTAGTCCGTTGGACGTACGTTGGCGTGGGTCTAAGGTGGGTTGGTAGGCTATTCCCTTCTTCATATATATAGTGCTAGGTGGTTCTCTGGTTCTCTGGGTTACTGTATTTTGTATCTGATGCATATACACGGATGCGTGTGTATGTACTGTATGTTTGTTCACTGTGCATATGGAGTTGGCCCTGGGCCCTGGGCCCTGACAGCAGATGGCGGCGGCGGCGGCGGCGGCGGCTAGCCACTCGGTGGTGTGAATAGGGTTGGCTACTGCCCTGGTGAGGAAAGGGTACACGAAACCCGCGGGATGTTTGTTGGAAGGGAAGGAATCTGGTGAAACCGAGGATGGTATTTATAGAAGATGTAGTAGCTTGTAGGGTAGGGTAGGGTAGGGTGGTAACTGGTAATTGGGTTTGGGAATTGGCGACTGGGAAGGGAAGTAGTGCTGTGGTTAATGAAGCGGGGAATTGATTGGATGGGGTTGGGCGAGACGCTGGGGGTTATCTTGGGTGGGTGGTACTTACTGGCTGGGTACGGTAGGTGCTGGGTACTGGGTGCTGGGTACTGGGTGCTGGGTGCTGGGCGCATGCATGCATGCATGCATGCATGCATGTGAGGTTAAGTGTGAAGAATGGCTGGGGGGAGGGAATGGTGGTGCAGAGGGCTGAGGGTGTTGTGATTTGCTTTAGTCTAAGTTTAGTCTGATCTGTGCTGGACCCTTGGTGACGTGGAGAGTGGATATTGGTATTGGGGAATGGGGGATGGGGGATGGTGACTGAGACAGACTGAGACTGGGAGGGAGAGTCTAAGACTGACAGGCGTGACACATGACAGCTGCAAGTCACTTACTTTACTTTGGCGTCCACTTTCACGCCTACTCCCACTTCCACTTCACATCTATTCCCCACAGTCTACAGTCCAAAAATCCAGCCTTCCCTGCTTGATGACAGTGATCTACTGTATCCATGGACTCACAGCTAATCCTCTCCGGAAATCCAACCCCATATGCCCCATCTCCCTGAATTCATCAACAAAAAACACAGCACCGCACAGCACAGCCCAGCCCACAGGCTCAGACCCCCAGGGTCTCTAGAAAAAACCTAAACCCCAGCCCTGTGAAGCGCTGATTGGCAGTGATTTAGCGCCCCTGTCAGGGTCCGGCTGATGTTCCTGCAGGAGGTCTGAAAGTGTATCTGTATATTCCCCGGTCTGACATAGTGCCGCTTTTTGGTCGCTGGGCGGGTTGAGGGCGTGGCGGGAGGGGGGAGGTGCGTGGGGGGAGGGGGGCGGGTTGGTTCGGAGTTCAACTGCTGACGGGGTCGGGGGTTTCTTGGGTGCCCTGGTAAGGTAGGGTAAGGTACTATGTGACGCAAATAAATTGTGTAGGTTACGGTACTTGGGTATGATTTACTTACCCTGGTTATGTGCTAGTTTTTTTGTTAGTCCTCTTGACATATCACCTCTTGTTCTCTGGTTTTATTTATTTTGTATAGTCCTAATCTATCTACCTTATTCCTATTTGCTATAGTACCTATAGGTAGAATTCTCGCGTGTGCAGGTATATTATGCTAGAACGAGCCCTTTTTCGGTGCAAACATGCTATTATACACTCGATGCTCTTTTGATCCAGGGGGAGGTTATTACAATTGGCTACTCGACATACTGGGTTTACGAAAGGCTAGCAGTGACTATCTCGGTCGATGATTGGCAGTACTATCGAGGAGATAAGGTGGTCAATTATTGGGAAAGAGGAGGGGTGAGAGAAAGAGAAAAAAGCATAGCAGGAGTGATGGGGAGACAAGGGCTTTAGATGATAGAAAGCCTACCTATGCACTCGTTGCAGTTGCAGTCGCACTCGTCAACGAAACACCAACGCAGACTCCGTATCCCAGCCACAGATCAGCACAGGTATCACCGACGTCCGGGTTCCAATCATAGAAAACTGGGCTAGAGTGATTCCATACTCACTCGCGATCGCGCTGCAGGAATCGCCGCTGATAACCTGGTGGATCTTGTCGCAGTTCGAGGCGTAGCCGGGCTCCATGGTTGTGGAGGCCGTGGCTGATGTAGTAGATGTTGCAGCGTTGCTGGTGGCCGTCAAAGTGGCTGTATTGGAGACTGGGGTTGGAAATATAGCTGGAGCTTGTGGTGCTCGTTGCTGTCGAGGTGGACGAGTTACCAGCGGCAATGCAGACGGCACGGGCCGACTGAGTCGCTGTCGAGACCAGAGAACAGCCCAGTCGTGCAGTTGCCGGTGCCAATCCATGGGTTCAGCGCCAGCAAGGTGAATTCGGTGATGTTGTTCACCCCAGTATCAATGGTCTCACAAGTAAGAGCTGCTTTCAAAAGTGGTTGGTCAATGGATTTGCTCCCACCATTGCAAGGAGTTTCACTTACTGGTGTTGTAATAGCCGTAGATAGCGACATAGCTGGTGCAATCGGATGCGGTTCCATCGACGATCCATGATGTTTGAATGGTTTCACACTCCGATAGGGTTGTATTGGATGATGCGGATGCAGCATCTAGGAACAGGTTAGTGGTGTGGATGTGAGGAATCATAAGAGCAATGTACCGTTCCATGACTTGACAATACAATAGCTGTATCCAGGTGAAAATGTGCAATTGTCGGCTTCGAGACTTGGGTTCCATTCGACTATCTCTGAGACTGAAACACCGTAGAGATCGGTGTAGTATGAGCAATTGTTCAAATCCAGATCCAGAGACTCGAGTATATCTGTTCGCAAGCCCCAGGCCGCAAAGCCATTGGAGCTACTGCTATAGTAGTCCTGGTACATCACACAATCGTCATCTGTTCCCGGAGCAGCCGACAAGGTGTAGGTTGGTCCAGGTGTCCAAGTCGTGGTAGTGGTGGCGGGTCGTGTGAAGGACGTTGTGGCCTTGGTCACTGTGTAGCCGGAATATGTGGCATAATTACCCACTGCTTCGACACGGTAGGAATACCCCCCAGCTCATGCGCACTGCTCTCCCCGGCATTCTCCCTTCCGGCAGCAGGATGGTATCCGATGTCATCAACGCAGTCGATTTCCAGAAGTACGTGATGAGCAAGGTGGCGGCGCTCGCCGGCGCCGGGAAGATCTCGAGCGGCGACTCCCTGGTCTGGTCTACCTTAACAATGCGCAGGTCCTGCAGCGGTTGAACCAGGTGCGGGCAAATGTGTATGCGGAAACCAAAAATGCGGCGACCTACGTCCCCGGCATGGCGAACCTGCCTGCCATCACGAGGGAATTCGACAAGTCGTATTTCGACACCGCGGCCACCTTGGCGCTCGAGTGCGTCGAGGCGCGCATGGATGCAGTGGCGTTGAAGTACGACAGCACACTCGGTACGTCGGGGAATGCCCAGGTGGTCCGGGCCACGTTGGGCCTGCTGTATAACAACCCGGGGAACATCAAGGTGCCTAAGTTGGATACCCCCATACTTTGAGGTAGCTTAGATCTGCTTTCTGTAGATAGCTTTGGATTATCCCTACGAGACTCCATACAGAGCTGTCACCACCTATATGAAAAATCACCAGCCCACCTTCCAGAAACCATTGGCCCCATCCGGAAAAGCCCTTGGTGGTCGCGTATACACATCGTAAAATGCCGAGTGCTCCGGTCCCTCCGTGAGCCTCGCGTACAAGGACCCAAGGAATTCCACCCGCGCATACATCCACCCCAGAGTCCAATCTCTCTCCAGCACGATGATCGGGGCTTCGTGCCGTTCATCATCAGTCCGTGCCTCCGCGAACTTCTGCAAGCAATAATCATCGACTATTAAGCACACTTCATACTGCGGTTTATTAGCATCCCGCATCGCCCCCGCGCCAGGCCCGTCCCGCTCGTCCGTGGTCTCGGATACCCATTCCGTGAAGCGAGTGCGGATCATATCTCTTGTGGCAGCACCGATACCAAGACCTCCATTGTTATCCAGAACGGGAACATCGAGCTGAATGACCGGGCAGTAAAATCTCGGAAACAGTGCGTCTGTGTTGGACTTCCCGCGGCGGCCGTAGCTGTCTCCCAGCCGGAACAAGGAGTAAACCCCGCGGTACAGGTTGAGGAGATAGGCAGACCACAGCTTCTCCATCTCGTCCACCTCATTATTTTTGGGGGGGGGGGGGGGGGGGCTGTGGTGGTACTTATGGCTCAGAAAATCGAAAATCCCCAGGTTCTCGCATTGTAATCCTGGAGCATGTAGGCAAGAGGCGTGTAAGAGTTTTCGATGTGGGTGCTGAAGAGATCAGGGTGGAAGCTCAGGGGTGTATCGATGAGAGGGGGGTGCCTGGGGACGGTGATGCGGTCGATTTCCTCTTGGGGGAGAAGGGTCCAGGGGGGGTTGTATTGATGGTTCATTCTTGGATGCGGAGGGAGACGGAGACGAGGGCGAGGATGGAGAATGGGTTCTCTGGGGACTGTTAAGAGGCGGGGGAGCTGGGGGAGACGCATTCCGTTGGATGATATTATGAATAGAACTGACTCTGGTCCCTTTGTTTTGAGTCATGGACAAGGATAACGAGGATCTGGGGAGAGGGAAGGGAACGGGAATGCGAGTTGAGGGAGGCAGGGGATGAGAAGTAGGGCTGGGTTAATTTATAGTACGTTCTCCGTACTCCGTGCTAGGTAGGTACTTAGGTAAGGTAGATAAGTAGGTAGGTAGATAGGTACCTATATACTACCCCGGGGCTAAGCTCTTGCCCAGTCCCTGGGCGGCGGCGCGGGGCTTTGTCTGCTTCGGGCCACAGCGCCACATGACAGCTGCTACCTACCTTAGTGTATCAGCTCTATCCATGCAGGCTAGTAAATTAGGACCTTTTTGCTAATTTCAAAAAACAGTGTTTACAAAGTAGGTACCTTATTAGGTAAATTCAAGTAAGATCTTTAATACATGGTGTTGAATTTGTGTCTTGCACTACAGTACCCCAAGTAGAATAGCACTCTTGCATCCCTCCCGCGGTCTACCGGGTTGTGTTTAACATAAGTTGTATTTATAGTATGTGAGGTACTGGATATATTCGGTGGTATATTATTAGCAATATCCTCTATCTAATGACTTTGGTCTGAATGTAGATTGAAACATATTGGAGAATGTTGGACATATCTCATGGGTATACCTACCTACCAGTACCTAGGTAGATACCTTAAGTAATAGGGTGTATCATGTATACGGTTTATAGAGGACATATACCTAGGTACTGCCTTGTCATATAAATTACAGCAGGGAACTGCTCTAGGGTGACCAGGATGATCGGGCGTGTCCGGAGCACGGGTGCGTGGTCGGGGAGGGATCGGGGAGTGTGCCAGAACGCCCCCGGATCGTAAAAGCGGCGGCATCCGAATCGGGCAAATCGTTCACTTCTACCCTAGTGCGATGAAGGTTGCTTGTACCACCACCACCACCACCACCACCACCACACTAGGCATCAACGTGGTGCTGTCTTGCTCGCCATGGCTGTGAAAGAGGCCCTGTGGGTGAATGGCTGGGTGAATGCCAGGCGGCTAGCCTTAGTTGTTTGGGGTGAGTTGTTCTTGTTTTATTTTTATATAAGGGTTCACTGGTCTCCCCTTTTTTTTCCTTTCTCTCCCAACTCTGTCGTTCCTCCCATCTACCCATCTAGCTTCAATAGCATCCCCTGTTTTTTTTTTATCCCATACAAGTCTGTCTACACACACTCGTTCATCTGAATACCGTCATCATGAAGGCCCTCGTTCTGGTCTATCTTCTCTCGCTTACCCTCTTTCCCTTCGCCACTCTGGCTCATCCCAAGGGCATGGTGGGTGTCCTTTCTTCGCCTGTGTCCATGTCCAAGCTGACGTCTCTAGTGGTGGGGAACCGACGAGTGCTACAGTAGCCCTGCGAAGGCCGACAACGACTGTTCCGATCACCAGCAGACTGGCTTTGACTGGTCCGACCTCGCTGTTGGTTCTTTCTCGAACTATGCCGGCTTTGACTTCTCGGGCTTTTCCTCCAGAAACGGCCTCGACCCTTCTGCTGCTGGCAGTGTAAGTCAAGTCCACTTGGCCTTCACGTCCTATTGATAGATGACTGACCATCTCAGGACAAATGCATCGTTGGAAAACTGGGCAAAGACAGCTCCTCGTCTCCCAAGATGTCCTACGGCCAAGACCATAAGAGCTTCTCCGTCAGCAGCTTTAGTCTCGCCACTTCGAAGCAGGCCGATGTTCGCATTGTCTATAACATGCCCGATGGATCTGCCTGTACCGCCGTTGCCTCTTGCTCTCCGGATCGTACAGATATCCACAACGACCAGTGCGGTGGTGCCACTTCGGTGAGCTTCCAGCTGGCTGATGACTCTGTGGAGGACTGTGATCTGGGCATCTACAAGATCAATTTTGATTGCTCTCCGGCCCTGGATGCGTCGGTTTCCAGTACCTTTTCGGTCCCATCCTCGACGGCCTCGGAGCTGGAGAGCACCACAGCTGTTATGACTTGGGTGACTGTGACTACCTGTCCTGTGACGGATGTCGTGACTTCGAGTGGTACTCCCATCACTTTCGTGACCAGCACTCTCTCGACTGTCACCCTGACTTCGGCGCCCACTTATCCTGCTGGCTCGACATCGGCTGGCCCCACCGGCTCCGGCCCTGGGTCTGCTCCTGGGTCTGCTCCTACATCCGCTCCTCTTCCTGCTCCCACATCTGCGGCTTCGTCTGCCCCTGTGACCATTCCCGTCTCAGTTCCTACATCTGCGCCCGTGACTGCTCCTATATCCGTCCCTAATGGAGCAACAACGGTTGTTACTTGGGTGACCTCGACTACCCGCCCCGTGACTGAAGTGGTTACTTCTAGCAGCACACCCATCACCGCGGTTACCAGTACTGTCGAGACTATGACTTTGACATCGACCTATCCTACAGGCCCAACCTCTGTTGCCCCTATCGGTTCCAGTCAAGTGTCTGTTCCGGTGTCTGCCCCAGTGTCTGCTCCTGAGGGTGCAACAACGGTTGTCACTTGGGTGACCTTGACCACCTGCCCAGTGACCCAAGTGGTGACTTCAAGCGGCACAGCTATCACCTCTGTCACTCAAAGCGTCTCAACTGTGACGATGACCTCGGTGTCGACCTATTGCCCCAGCCACAAATGCACTGCCGTCCCGACTGCTGCTGCTCCCATTGAGACAGCCCCTGCCAGCACAACAACAGTCGTGACTTGGGAGACCCCGATCACGTATCCTGTGACTACGGTCATCACCTCTGGTGGTGGCATTCCTATCACCTCTGTGACAAACTCCGTTTCCACGGCCACTCTGACTACGGCGGCCGCCATTGCAAACCCCGTGGGACCCACAGGCATAGCCCCCATCGAGACCGGAGCCACCGGAGTGCCCTCGCCCGCGCCAGCCACGCCGTGCCCCAACTCAGTGCCCAAGTGCATCAACACCTGGTTGAACCTGCTTCCGAAGTGTGACTCCAACAGTGCTGCCAGCTGCTACTGTCCATCCAACGAGTTCACCAGCAAAGTTATCGCGTGCATCCAGGCATGGGGAGCCACTCCGGAGGAGATCCAGTCCGCTCTGTCCTATTTCACGGGCATTTGCGCCGCCTTCGTCCCAAAGAACCCCGGCATCATCACCGCCGTGCCACCCACCATCACCCTGGGCCCCGCTCCTACCACCATCTTCCCCCTCACCAACACTGCCGCGCATCCCACGGCCCCTGTCCCTACCACCGCACCTATGGCACCCGCGCCGGTTCCCTGCACGACCATCACGTACTCCAGCTGGACCGTGACCGTCCCGCAGGTAGTCTTCACGACCCCCCCCACCGGAAGCGCGCAGACCACCGTGGGTCTCATCCCCGGAGGACCGACCAGTGCATCTGCCGGGCCAACCTACCTGCCAAACCCCTGGGTGTCTTCCTCATCTTCGACCCTCGCCAAGACACCAGGCCGATCTACCGCACCTACTCCAGCCGCCACCCCGTCGCCCAAATTCCCCCTTTCGAACAGCGGCTCGATGGCGAGTGTCTCTTCCGGCTGGGTGTGGTCCGTTGCCATCGCCGTTCTTCTGGGCTTCTTCTATTGATAGCAGGGGGGGGGGGATTTTTGTTGAATTCATCTTGGGATGTCACATTTGGACGAGACAAGATGATTCGGTTTGTAAATTTTGAGCTGAGCTCTTTTATTAATCCATGGGGTTGTATCTATCATGTCTTTTGACCGGGTTGAATATGATCAATTGTATTTGCTGTTTTCTGCAGTATTGAATCTGGGTACACTGTAGGTGCACTTAAATACATTGTAGATACCTTTGCACCAATTCATGCATCCCCCCAACCACCAGGCTGTAAAGATATAGTAGATACAAGCCCCATGACTCCGTAGTAACACCGACACTATAACACCCAGGCTAACCTATACTATTTATACCCCACAACCCAAACCACCTCTGTTATTCAGTACGTCGTTAGACAGGTATTTATACACCTATCCCCTCGACCGCTAAACCCGGGGTCATTTACACCTATTAGTTGGTAGGTACCTTGGGTTGGTAGATTAATCAGTACCCAGAGTGTTTGTTATGTTCAAATAACCCCAACCCCAGCTGAGAAAGACGTTTTAGTCCATCTTGTATCTTGTCTTGTCTTATCCTGTATTATTTTTGCCTCATCACTCTATTGCCAAATTCCACCCACACAGTCCTAAAACCTAAATAAATAGGCCTTCTTTCTTTCTTTTCTTTCTTTTCTTTCTTTTCTTGTTTTTGTGTAAGACATGTTGGTTTCACATTTCGCGTCATGTGAGAATTACCTTAAGTACCTTAGGAACATATTTCAATTCAGAAACACTATTCAGTCCAGTTAACTTCAGTTCAGATCTATAAATACTTACCTTACTACATACATCCATCCATACATACATATCTAGAGCAGCACAGAAACAAAACAGACGGCACTTAACAAACCCCAAATCTAACATTGTGTTTCATTACAATAACATCCCATCCATCCATCCATCCATCCATCCATCCATCCATCCATCCCTCCATCCACCCCCCATATGGTAAGTAAGTAAGTACCCAAGTGTCAAGGTTGTACCACACACCCCTCCTTTTTCGACACCTACCTAGGTCAGGTATCCCTGCCGTTCTTTGTAAATTAGCATCCACCCCTATAAGTATAGATGCCTAAACACCCTCGTACCCAAGGTAGCAAACGCAGTGAAACCGGGGTAAATTAGGTGCCTACGCCTACGGAAGTAAGGGTTTAGTACATACCCACCCAATGGAAGTAGTAGTCATCCTATCGCACAAGGCTACAGCCGCAATCGGCTTGGCTTGGCTTGGCTTATCTACCTACTATTTAGACAGACACAGGCAGCAGCAATGTACAGGCATCCATTCCTACTACAGAGGTAGGTGGACAGGAAGGCCAACCTACGCTAGCGAGCTAAATATCTACCTGCCTACCTAACCTACTATTGTTCGTCTGATATATCCAAATGGTAAAATAAGCAAGCGGACAGACAGATAGACAAGCAGCTGCACATCGATCTATCAATCAATCAATCAATCAATCAATCAACCAATCCACAGTCAATCATTCATTCAACCCTAACGCCATCCAAGGCCCAGTCCGAAGCAAAAAGAAAGAGAGAAAATAGAGACATCAAGCAATAATATGGGCATGGGATAATATGCGGACGGATATGATGTTGTCCATGAGAATCAGATCGTTCTGAGAAGACGAAAAAGCCAGAAGCAAGCAAAAAAAAAAAAAACAAAAAAGAGAGAGACCCCTCCATTCAAAGGTTTACAGGAGGAGGCCAGCCAATGTCCATGTCAATCCCAACGCCCCGTTATGGTATTTATCAAGTACTCCCGCTACCTACCCAGTGTGCACCGATCCCCAATAGCCAGTCAATGATCTGACTAGAACTAACGCCAGTGATATACGGATTCGCTCGCGAATGGCTGTGCGACGACGACCTAGCCCAGTTTGGTCTTCTTGGAACGCTCGTTGCTTGCTCCGTCGAACACGTCCCTGCTGAGAGGATACAGGTGCATTCCCATGTCCGTCGGGAAGTCCGGATGCAACATGCTGAAGCGGTTTGGGTTCTGCGGTACCCCGTCAAGGTCGGTCTGCATGTTGTCGACCAGGATTTGGACTAGGCCTCGATCCACGAACCCGGCCGGCTTGTTGTTCAACCGGTCCATCCGGGCCCAATCGTCGTCGACTTCCTCGTTCATGAGAGGGGGTAACGGAGGGGCACCGTTGTTGCTGGGGCGCGCGTGGTAATTGGCTAGGATGTTGTAAGGGAGGTTGGGCCGCACTGCGGGCTTATCCGACAACTCCGCCAAGGCGTTCAGGGCATGGTTGCCATGCGTCCGCGTGGAACGTGTGGCGTGGAAGTTTTGACTAGCCGTTCGAGCCATGTCGGTCGCGGGCGTACCGTTGTCCTCGGCACCCGTGCCGTCAACCCCAGAGCCCTCGTCGGCATCTGTGTTGTTGCCGTTGGTAGCCGCGCCGGATGGCTGGTCCGCACGTTTGGACGTCGAGAAGAAGTGGACGGTCGCAATGTGGGCTTGGTTGGCATGCGCACTGAGCTCCTTCTCGGTGAAGAGAGAATTGATGGAGTAGGACGGCGCATGCTGCTGCTGGGCCACTTGCGCCTTGGCGCGTTCGGCCGGGTTATAGCCCGAATCGCGCACCGGCGAGCCCACATCCTCATCAGCCGCCTTTCTCTTCCGCTTGTTGAAGTGTTCCGACATAATGCCATTCCCGAGCTCGTCCAGATCGACGCGGTGCCTGGTGTGTCGGGTCTTGCGATTTCCGTGAATGCCACCGGGGCTGGCGGGGTTGGTGATGCTAAATTGATTGGGATGCAGAAGCAAAGCATTGGTATCTGCCAGATCCAGCTGTTCTTTTTCCCGCATCAGGCGAGCCCTTTTGCCCGAGATGGTCTGCACAAGACGTTCTCGAAGGGTCGCCGACAGGTTCTTGTATTCTTCCTCCGCGAAATGCACTCGAAACGCATACTCGTGTTTGAAGCGTTCGAGATTATTGTTGTGACGGTTCTATAGAAATCTCATCAGTATATGTGTGTGTGTGTGTGTGCATAACACAAACCAGACCCCAAAGCGCCCAGACCACAAAAACAAAAACACACGGAAGAAAAACTCACCACCAGCATGGCCAGATCCGCATCTTTGTCCGTCTTGACCTGGTTGATCTCCTGCACGAAGCGCGAGTACCACATGCCCGCCAGACTGGCCATCTCCTTGGCGAACTTGCCCCCGCCGACGGTATTTTCAATCAGCTTGGCGATGTCATCCGCGGAGTCGGGGAGCGGACCCGGCTCGTACGGATCGGCATTGTTGATGAGGGTCATATCACATTGGAGGGCATGCAATTGCTGGCGGAACTGGGTATCTCTGTTCTGGCTGAAGGAGGCCGTAAGGTCATGAAGGCGCTCTTGAAGCGCGCTGCGTCGCTTGTCCCGTTTGGACAGCGGCACGCTGGTCGGAGGACTCGTCGAGCGGCCTCTGGACTGTAAGTTGTTTGACATGATGGGGGCCCCATTCCCATGAATGGGGGAGGGCGGGGCAGGGGAGTAGGCCATTGTTAGGGGGAGGGGCCTGCTGGCTGAGATTGTAGCGAAAGAGGGAGAGAGGGAGAGACGGAATGAATGGGCCACAAGAGCGAGAGGTGAGGGCGAGGATGGGGGAAGTATCAGTGGAGATACCGACAGGGGCTTGCAGGAAACTGCTGCCGGGACCGAGCAGGGCTAGACAGTGCTATTCGGAAAACAGTATTCATAAGCACGGAGGAAACACGGCCGGGCAAATTCGCAGCAACGACGACGACGAGGCCGGAGAAGATTGAACTGGAGAGTGACGGAGGAGCAGAAGGCGGGAGGCCGGCCGTTGCCCGATGCGGCATAGCCTCGGCGACATTTTTGACCGCCCGCCTGTCAGCCCAGGACCGTGTTTTACCTGGCCTACTATTATCACAGGTAGATATTCCGTACTACTACTAGTACCTAATGATTAGGAGGAGAATGAGTAGATGTTCGCGTGCATGGCAACAACTCGATCTCACATGGCTTGCTCTCTCCGCTGCTGCGCCGGATTGAGTTCGGTCCAACCACCGGACTGTGTGCTGAGGATCCATCCCATCTCCGCTCCACCGTCCAGTTCGGCTGTATCGTCACCACCACACGGATCGTACCACAACAACACAACAATGTACGGAGCACTACACAACGCAATACAATGCACCAATGCTTATCTCTGAAGTTGGATCATGTATTTCCATAATCTCTAATAACAATAATAATAATCACATGCTAGTGGTCGTCACGCTTCCATGAAACAGATATCCGGGGTATTTTTATCCGATGATAGCAAATGCACAGTCAATGCTCCCTAGACATCCCAAAGTGCAAGATCGAGAACCAAGTCCAACACCGTAGACGCCGCCGGACCCGCCAGATCCCCTTTTTATCGCAGTTATATATCCAGCAGGAAAATGAGAAAGAAAAGACAAGAATGAGCTTCGAGGTGGGCGGGGAGGACGATTCTGCAGCCGGCTCCACAGCTGCAGATCCCGCTTAGTGAGACCGCCTGATCACAAAGACTCCCAACTCCACGCCGTCGCGGAATTCCGAGTCCTCGCCGTACGGCCGCCGCCGGATCCCATCCAGGATCTCTCCCAGGAGCATGGCCGACGTCACTTCCTTGTCCTCGAGAATGTAGTTCGTCGACATGTTCGACACGGCTTTCGTGGCGGGGAGCCGCCGGCCATTCTGCCAGTACAAACTCAGCACCTCCTTCATGCGAGCCTTTTCTTGGTGAATGTACCACTCGGTCCACATATCCCGATCCAGATGGACGCTGCCTTTCCGGGCATCGGCAATGGTGAACTGAGAAGAGGAGGAGCTCAGGGTGCAGCAAAGTTGAGCGAGGTTTTCCCGCATCGTGTCAAAGTCTTCCATATGGGCCACCGAGGACAGCTTGCCCAGGTATCGGCCGATGTCGGTAGACAATTCATTCACTACTACAAGCTGACGAAGTAAAGGGTCTAGGATAGGTCCTAGGTACTGCGACTTGAACGTCGAGGCCCCCCTTCTGGTCGGGTAGACGAACAATAACGATCCGCCATCCGGTGACAACTCAGACAACCGGTCCACCAGGAATGACGGGCGGTAGGGCGAGAACAGATCTTTGTACTCTTGCGCTGATGATGGGGGGAGGTACCGTTCCAGAATCGAGATGTGAACGGTGTGTGGCGGGACGACCGGCATCGGAGTGTGAGAGGCTTTGGTCTGGATCGGGCCTCGGAAATCGTGATAGGCCGAAACGACGGCCGCGCTGGAAAATACGGCCGGGTTGAAATAATCTTCACTGGGGAACAGAGAGCGGGGGGTGGGCGGCGGAGAGCAAGGTAGGTTGGACAGGCTAAATTGCTCCGGGACGGCGTGTGTAATGTTGATATAGGGAGACTGTCCGTGGCAGAGGCGATTTTGCACCGCTTGTACAAGGGCACAGTATACGCTATCGTTTGCTGATACGGCAGTAGATTTGTCTGCCGGACGTGGGTATGGAAGCATTTGAGAGACGATCTTCACGGCTTCCCCACGGGTATTCGATAATGGGAGCGACGATACTACTCGAGGATATATTAGCGTCTGCCATCGTTGGGGAATCATTCTACCCGATACCACACACTTACCTGAGGCTTCGATACTATTCTCCAACCATGAGCTGTGGTCACAATCCATGTCGCCCGATGACCCAGGGCTTCCACCGGAGCTTGAAGGTGATATGTTGGAGAGTTGATCGGATGGGCTGCTGAGGCCGTCTGGAGCCCTTCCTGGGGAGTTGTCGATGTTCCGGCCATCATCCATGGCCATCGGCCCGGGTTCCCGGTTCATGTGCGATTCGAACAGCAGCATTCCCGTCGAAGGGTTCCACGCAACGTGGTCGTTGTCTTCCGGGGGAGTAGGAGGTAAGGCGGAGAGATAGTCACTCTTAGTGGGGGTCTCCCACACCACCCCGGAGGTCGACTGTGACGTTCGAGCCGCCAGCGAGCCCGATGCAGACGCAGCAAAGGATGAAGATGTGGTGGTGAGACGGAGGCGGGAATCGGAAGGGTTGTGATGAGGCTCAGCCCGGCTTGGGGACTTAGATGATGATGAAAGGCCGAGGTCTTCGAATGAGGGGAGATGCAGCGAGGCGTTGCTGCGAGACAGGAAGCGGGAGACGGGAGAAGGTTTTGTTGGAAAGGATCCTTGAGAGGCCCGCCGCTTCAATCGGCCCGAGCCAGTGTGTGGGTGGAAAGGAGATGAGGAGGATGATGAAGATGGCAGTTGATGTTGTGACTTGAGAGGAGAGATGGGGCTTAATTGGAGGGGATCCTGTGAATCAAATGGGGAGACGGCTCTCATTGGAGTGTTGGGTTCCCCGGACACTTCTGAGGGCGAAGCGGATGAGGACGACGAAGCTGATACTGGCGAGCGCATGACCGAGCTGTCGCGCACCACAGAGGTAGGTCGATAAGGTCCATGGCACTGTGGAGGATTCATCCAGTCTGCGGGTGGCTACTGGCGAGCTAGACGGGCGAGCAAGGTCGAGGAGGGCGGATTCAGCCAACAATAGATCCACGAGTACGCTAAAAGGCGGAGACTGTCGGGGGGGTCGTGAAAGTTGGAGGGAGTTTGGTCGAAGGGGACCGACAGCACATGGAAAGTTAGCTGGGGGGGGGGGGGGGGGGGGGGGGGGTGTGGTGGGCGGCGGAGGCAGAATAATGGAAGAGCGGATGGAGTAGTAGATTAGAAGAGGCCAGACAAGAGACGGATGGACGGTCGGGAGGAGAAACAGGTGACTAGGCGGAGAGGAAGGAGGGGAGGGAGGGGAGGGAAATAGTATGAGCGACGAGGAGACAGGAGGAGGAGGAGGAGGAGGAGCAGAAGAAGGTTAAAGGTAGGGCGGTGGTGATGAGTGGTAGCGGTCCGGAGAAGTGGTGGTAGTCAGTGGACAGTCAGTGATGATGATGACGATGATGATACAGTGGGGAAGAGCGAGATTGAAGGGGGAGGAAGAGAAAGAGCCATCCGGGCGTCGAGAAAGTTTAGTTCTGCGGTTCAGGATGGAGAGCGAGCAAATCGTCCGACAGCCGAAAAGGATCATGACGCCTGGGAAATGACCCAAGGGCCAGACGCAGAGACTGACAGCCAAGCACCCTCGGGCTGCGACTTTCCACCGGCGTTCTAGACCCGGGCGGGCTTGGCCTGATTGGGGAATTCATGACACGAGGACGCCCGGTCGGGCCAGTCAGCGGGTGAGCAATGCAGGTGTATAAAACGGGACACATTTAATCTATCGCCTGCTGGGTTAGGGGAGCCCACTTGCATGGGCGCCCTCCTGTGCTCGTTCTGTAGATTACTAGATACAGGGTACGGCCCTTCCGGTGTGTATAGAATGCATTATATGGGATTCCCTTTTTTTTTTTTCTCTTTCTCTGCCTACCCCTCCGGAAGGTGACTGGGACTGCCTAGGCAGCCTGGCGGGTGCTGCTCGACCCGGCCGGGACCTGCTCAGCGACCGGCCAACCAGGCCCAGACGCCTCCGACTCGTCTAGGCCTCCATAGTGGCTGATCGGAGCTAAACTGGGTCAGGCCCAGCGATACCGTAACGGGCATTACACGGGCCCCTCGGCCTAGCTGGAAGTGTCCACCTTTTTAGTTTTGCCCCCCCAAAAGATGAGGGACCCACCGCCGCCTGGCCTTTTCCCGGTCGGGGAGGGCGAGCGAGCGCTGGCTGGTGGACGCTGGGCGCTGGAGTCCTGGCCGGTGGGTGGACTGGACCCTGGAAGCCGTCGAGCCGGCTGCCGGGTCGGGTCTGGGATAAATGACCACCCCTCCATCCATGACGCTGGCCGGAGTCCTATGGATCAAAAGAGTACGAGGTAGCTACTAGTTACTGCTAGCAGTCTCGCTAGGCGAGGTACGGACGAAGGACTGCATCGTCAGTCTGTCACTACTCCTGGGGGGCGAACCATCTAGTCACTACCCCGTACCGAGTCGGCAGTCGGTAGGCGGACGGTAGGGTTCATGATCTACTCGATCGGGAGGCAGCAGTTATTTCCACCGGGGCGAGACGACGAGGGGTTGCTTTTTTTCATTTTCTTTTCCCTTTTTTTCCCCCTCACACAGCGGCAGTGGCAGTGAGTGAGTGGCACTGCGCTGCGGTCTGGCCTGGGCTCGGTAATGCATTTACCGCCGCCTTGGATCTCGTATTACACGGATCAGCATCACTTTATCGATCGTCTCTACACCGTCTTCTCCGAGGCTTGATCTCTAGAGCGATTCACTGCACAGTACCTTAGGTTTGGTCCATGACTCTGTCGCGCTGCCTGGATCATGGGTTGGGGGGGGTGCATGGGAGATCCGAGGCGAAACCGGTCGCAGGAGAACCCTAGCGAGACAAGCCGGAAGATAGTCCCTGATCAAATCACGATGGATCCTCGGGTGAAAAAATCTGTGCTCAATACCTAGGGTGGGTAGCGTATAAATAGATTGCTGGTGCTACGACGACGACTCCTACTACTTATGTACGATGTACGGACTCGCGGAGTAGGTAGCAGCCAGCATATTATTATTTGATCCTGCCCACTCTTCATTCTGGATGACTTATTAGCCTAGCCCTCCCATTATTATTACTGCAGCACCTGACCTATAACATCCACACCGTCATTAACACAGTGCCCGCCCGACCGCGTAAGAGTACGGAGTAGGTAGACTCCCAAGGCGGACGGAGCCGACGCGAATTACAGAAGGGAAAGGGAAAGGGGAGAAAAAAAAAAGGTTCTGGAAAGTCTGGTCTCCCTCCCATGATCCCTCCCTCCCACAACCACCACCCGCAATTCGTCTCGGTTCCTCCCCCAAAATTCGGCTGGATCTTGACGTCGACAGTCTCGCCCTCACCCTGGTTCGGTATGGCGCTGCGCCGGCTCCCATTGGCCGTGAGGGCAGAAGAAGGCTTGCTTGCATGGCGCGATCGCATCCACTGCCGCTTCCGGGCGGCCAGACGCCTAGACCCTTGTTCCGTGCTGCCGAAAAGATCCGCCTAAAGTGGTCCAGAATAATCAGGTCGATTATTGTCATTGGTGTGAGGGTGGTTTATGGTCCGGCTTAAGGTTCAATGTTCTTGGATCAGGCAGGTCGATAGGCCGGTCTCTACCTGACTGACTTCGACCCGGAAGGTTTAGGTGGTAGGTTAGGTAGGCCACGTCGATAGGTACCTTACCTTACTCTTGCTCCTGCACCTACAGATCCGTCCAGGCTATCGTAGATCCGGCATGGTTTCCGTTGGTGTGCTTGGGGGAGAGGGGGGCGGAAGGGGGAAAGGGAGGGGAAGGGG
>KZ826182.1:0-17494 GCA_003184645.1 Aspergillus ellipticus CBS 707.79
GGGGGGGGGGGTGTTCTGGGAGTGAGAGTTGTGAGGGTAGGGCTAATTGTGAGCAGACGGATCGGGGCGTCCAAGGAACAGGCTCGCAGGGAGGAGTTGGCCGAGGAGATGGCCAATGGCGGGTATGATGCCTCGCAGGACTATGAGGATGAAATGGAGTTTTAGTTGTTGGACTGGTGGTGGTGGCTTTCGTTGGGAGTTCTCGGACGTATAACATGATATGATTGATGGCATTGCGCGCATCCCCAAGGGACTCGGGAGTCGGGACTCCGGGAGATGTATATATACCCTACTACTTACCTACCTATATTTCATGCATGAATTGATTGATGGCCTGACTTGGTTCGTTATTACAATGGAAGTTCGTTGCAAGAGGTTCGTTGCGATGGATTGAAAATGTTCATTCTAGCCTGGTTTGCATTCCATTCCGTCCGTCCGTCCATCAAACACCCACGCATGCGACGCTTTGCTGGCCCGAGGATAAAAAACAGGAGAGTAGAGATGATGGATGATGTAGCGTAAGCAAGCAAGCACGAGACAGTCTCCGAAAACACGAACGCACGAAAATGCCAGCATCGATTGGATCGTACACGTCCCAACGCCAATGACAATGGAGGTATATAACATCTTCCGCAGGAAACCGAAACAAAAGAAAGTAAGAAAAAAAAAACAGATCCAAACTGATTACAGGACGAAATGTAAAAGATAAACATGTTGAGCGGTGCGAACAATCCACCCAAAAAGAGTCATCTGGTCGAATCCCAAATGACTGACCACTTATTTGGCAGCCTGCTGCTCCTTTTGCATCATCTTCCTCCGCGCCGCCAGGATCATCTCGTCCCGCCGCTTCTGGAGCAGACGCTGGCGCTCCTCCTTGCTCTGCGACCAGCCCGTCGGGGGGGTCGGCGACTGCGCGGGTTCGGGCGAGGCGTCGGCGTCGGCGTCGACTTGCGAGCGCAGGTTGTAGCGGGAGATCAGGTCCTGGCCGTCCACCTTGGTGGCGGGGGCGCGCGTCGATTGCACGGGGGCAGTGGCGGGGATAGCGATTTGGGGCTGGAAGGACGGGGGTGGCTACAGCGCCGCGTCGGTCAGCATTCCGGTGCCAATAGGGTGCCGATAGCGGGGGGAGTCCGGTCCAGAAAGGCACGAGACCGGGTCAAAATGGGGATCAGCTTACCACTTCCAGTCCGCGACCTGTCAAGATTCTCTCGGTGGTCGCCGCAACATTGCCGCCGTTGCGCTGCAGGTCCCACATGATCTCACGATGGCTGAGCTGGGGGAACATCTGGGCGATCTGCTCGACCTGGGCCGGGTCGACCCCGCCGCGCGTCCGACTGCGGCCGCTTCCGGGGCCGGCATCGCCGTCGCGGTTGAGGAACCATCGCAGCACGAAGAAGGAGACCACGGCGAGGGTGAGGAGAGAGGGGATGTTCAGGGACGGCTCTTCGTCGGGCATTGTGGCGGGAGGGGGAGGGCGATGTGACGAGTCAGAGAAAGGAGCGTCGATCGGGCAGGAGGGCGCGACTCGGAAGGAGAGTGTCTGACCGCCTCGGGGAGTCGGAGAGGTGGTGATGGGGTCGGGGTGAGCTGGAGATGCGGGTTGGGATGGCGAGCGATGAGGATGCCGCGGCAGTTGGGGAGCGGCGAGGTGGCGGTGGGACGCTCGGGATCGGGGCGGACGGTGCCGGCACTTGTGGCCGAGGGCAGCCAGGCACAGGACGGAGATGTCCAGAGGGGAGAATGGGGACAGCAGGGCTTGGTGCTGAGTACTTGACAGGCACTAGTCGCACAAGTGATGGAGGAGTATGTAGCCGGAGGACAGAAGAAGCAGGTGGAAGTGGAGAAGAGGAGTCGCAGCCTCGAGGGGACGTTTATCTAAGCCAGCCTTGCCCGCGGCCCCCCTGAGCGCTTCCGAATACGAGACACTGTGACCCTACCCTCTACAGCACAACTCCACCCCGTTGACCGTAGAAAGAACCACTATCATCAACATATGTCATAAGTCACAGCAGAATCATCCAAATTCATGTACATCATCCGAAAACACCCCGTCCCAAGCCCCATAGCCGGTCACAACGCTCCTGTCCCAGTGTCCAACTAGAAAGACCAATGCACCAAGCAAATATGGACAAAAACGAAGAAGAAAGCTCCATCCGACATCTACCGCAGGTCCGCCGGCGTCAGCGCCTGCACCACACTCGTGCCCTCGCTGAACCGCGTCCGGAAGATCCGGTTGGCGTTCTGGAACATGCCGTCCTTCAGCGACACGATGATGAACTGCGAGCCCTTGAACCGCGACTTGATCAGACGTCCGATGTTCTGCGTGTGCGACAGATCCAGCGCGGCGTCGACCTCGTCCAGAATGTACATCGGGGCGGGCTTGAACTGTAGAAGCGCCATGATGAGGGAGAGCGCGATGAGAGATCTATACACGTTAGCCCAGTGTGCAGGAATAACCCATCGGAGGCTCACGTACCGTTGTCCACCACTCAGTTCGGTCAGACTCTGTTTCCAAACCTTACCCAGCGACACCTTGACCTCCAGGCCCTCGGTGATGTCCTTGCCCTCCGGAGGATCCAGCTTGGCAAAACTGCCAGGGAGCAGGTCGGCGAAGATCTGTCCAAAGTCGGCCGTGACCTTGGTCCACGTCTTGTGAAGAGCCTCCTTCTTGTACTCGTTCAGGTTGATGATCGTCTCTTCGATCTTGCTCTTGTCGCGGATCACGGTCTTCATCATGTTCTTCAGCGCAGCCTCCTTCTTCTCCACGCTGTCGATCATGTTCATGACCTTGGGGTTGATCTTCTTCTTCATGCCCTGGAATCGCTCCGTCACATTGCGCAGGGTCGACTTGCACTCCGCAATGTTCTGGTTCTTGAAGTCGTAGGCTGTGTTGGGGCGGCCAAAGTTTTCCTTCTCGTCGGCGATCCATTCGTGTTCCTGCTCCATATGCGACACCGTCTGCGCTGCGGCTTGCTGTTCTTTCTGCAGCTTCTCCAGCTGGTGCCCGAGCTTCTGCATTTCCAAGCCACCTTCCGTGGCCTGGGAGTTCTTCAGCTGCTTGGTCTCCTCCAGCTCCCGTATCTCGTCGTCGAAGCCCGTCAACTTGGCTCGCTCATCATCCAGATGAGCCTGGGCGATGTCATGGGCATCCTTCGGAATGTTAGCGATCAGTGCTATCTCCAATTCGACGATTTCATACCTTGATCCGAGCTTGTTCCCGTTTCAGCCCTTGGATTTCTTCCACCTGGGCCTTCAAGGTGTTTTCGGCCTCGGCGCTCTGCTCCTCTGCGGCCGACAGATCGCTGCCAACCTGCTCCAGCTCCAACCGAGAGTTCTGGAGCTCCTTCTGCAGAGTCTTCACTGAATTAGAATTCTGGGCGAGACTCTTCTTCAAAGAGTCCAGAGAATCCTGCAGTTCTGCGAGTTTGCTGTCCTTGTTGTTGTTGAACTCACTCATGTCCTTCTCGATCCGTTTGATATCCTTGGATGCTTCACTCTGGCGAGCCTTTGCGTCGGAAATGTCCTTCTTCAGCTGCTCGATATTCGCTTTCATTTCTTCAACCGCTTGGATGATCTGCTCCAGTCAGCTTGGGCTCTTCTACATTCTAACTGGAACTTACCGAGGACGACGAGTTGCCACCAATCTGCTCCTCCGTGAGCTTGATCTCGTGGGTCTTAAGGTCCAGCTCCTGCTTGATCGTACGTGCCGCGTCAAGCTTCTTCTTCTCCTTCCTCATGGTCTCCGCCACGGTGGCCAGCTGCCGCTCCTTGGTCCGGATTTCCCTGGTAATCTCGTTGAACTTCTGCAGGGTGACAAGCACACCGCTCGAATTGGGCGCGCTACCACCAGACAGGGTACCGGACGGGTCGTAGACATCGCCCTCGAGCGTCACACTCTTGATCCGAACAGAGGGGTCGAAAGTGACCTTCTTCGCAGTGTCCGCATCATTGCAGATCAAGGTGTTGCCGAAGACGTAGTTCATTGCCGCCGTGATCTCGTCGTCATATCCGATGAGCGACAGGGCAAGATCAACCTTTCCAGGTGCAATCCTCTGCGCCGCTCCGATCTTCTCGGCGGATGCAACAAAGGACGAGATCTTGTTGAGGGGAATGATAGTCACACGCTTCTTCAGCCGTCCGTTCTGGAGCAGCTGCGTACCGGTTTCGGCACTGTCCACAACGACGTTGTACAGACGCCCACCGGCACAGATCTCCAGGGCCGTGGCGGCTTGAAGCTTATCCTTATCCAGAGAAAAGAGCTGGGCGACCAGACCCTTGACCTTAGACCGGTCGAAGTGGGGATGGGGGTCGGTGTAGTTGAAGTCCACATTTGCGACCTTTCTCTGTAGACCATCGGCTCTCTGGCGCAGCTCGCGGATCTCCTTCTGGAGTTCGGTTTGCTCCCGGATGAGCTGTTCCTCCCGCCCCGGCTCGAATCCCAGCTTCGAGAGCTCGGATTCAAGCTTCTTGGCCTGGGACTTCAATCCCTCCAGCTCATTTAGGAGACCCGAGTTTTGCTCCTTCGCCTTCTTGGCCCTAGGCTCCTCTTCTTTGATTCGCTTTTCCAGGTTGGCAATCTTAAGCTTGGCCTGCTCTTGCTCGGTAGCGGACGTGTTGGCGCGGTTACGGGCGTCCTGGAGCTGGCCCTGGTAACCACTTTCCTGGCCTTCTTTCGAAGCGACACCGGTCTGCAGGGTCTGGAGCAACTCCTCTTTCTGTTCAACTTCGGCCGTCTGGGCATCCAGCTCCGCTTTTGCGGCATCGTATTCTGCTTGGAGCTTGTCGTAGATCTTCTTCTTCTCCTTGAGGGCCTTTTCCAGGTCGCTCACCGTCTTCTGAACCTCCTTCTGCTTGTCCTTCTCTTCAGCGATGCTCGCGTTCTTCAGGTCGAAAACGGTCGTCAAGCGAACGAGGTCATGCGAATGAGCCTTTACTTCATCCTCCAGGGCCTGGAATTTTCCTCCCTTCCGTAGCTCCTTATCACGAGCCGCCCTCACGCGCTTCATATCCTCTTCCAAATGAGCTATTTCGCTCTTGAGCTTGGTCGCGTTCTCTTCGAGGGACTCCACCCTTTGTCTCTTGCGCTCGCATTCTTCGCCCGTGACCCGTAGCCGTTCATTGCCTCTCAGGTAGTCGTGAGAAACAACCAGGCGAGTCAAGCGCTCCAAGTCATTCTGGGTTTGCTGGAAATCAAGGAAAGCACGCTTTTCGGATCTCAGCTTCTCCAGCTTGGGCTCGATCTCTTCCTTGAGCAGTTCCTCAATTTCACGCAACTTCAATTCCTTCTTGCTCATCGTCTTCACGGCCTTCTCCCTCCTATCCTCGAACATCCGTGTACCCGCCGCTTCCTCGATCATAGACAGAATTTCCACCGGCTTCATGTTCAGCACCTTCGTAATCCGACCTTGCATAATGAGGAAATTCGGGTTGTTGATGTTGAGTTGGACACTCTGGAACAGGTTTTGCACCGTCTGCTGCTGCGCACGGTGGCCATTGATTAGGTACTTGCTGGTTCCGCCGAGGACGATCTGTCGAGTCACCGAGATGGTCGCATACTCTTCGAAACCGATGGGCGATTTGGCCGTGTCGCGGTTATCGAAGACAATGGTCACACTGGCCTTGGTGACACCGGCTTGGCCACGCTTGTAGATGAGATCTTGGAGGTTTTGCGCGCGAACGGTGGACATGTTCGTGATACCGAGGACGAAACAGATGGCATCGAGGATGTTGGATTTACCACTGCCGTTAAGGCCAGTGATGGAGTTGAAGGATTCGTCCCTACAGAGAAGGCGTGGTCAGTATGCTATCGGGGATCTCCTGCAGGGGAATTGTCAAGCAGCGCATACCATCCCGAGATAACCGTACGCACGGCGTACGATTTGAAGCCCTGTGGGTGAAGTCAACAATCGCTCGGTTCCGGACACTCCGGACAGGAGTACTCACGTCAATGATAATCTCCGTAATCCTCATGGTTGCGACTCCGGTGCAGCGCCAACAACTAGAGAATCAGGGGCATGGGCGATGGACGGAGGGGCGTGGGCGGATTGATGGGCGTCCGGGGAGTGTTTTGGCGGGCGGTGTTTTGCCTATCATGTGTTTACGGTTTGCTGCTTTGGGGTTGGTGCGGGATGATGCTCATGTAATCATGGAGGGGTGTGCGATAGTGGTAGTTGATTTTGGCTTGTCTAGCGCTAAGTTGTACTGTACTCCATACACTCGTCTGGGTGGCGCAATTGGTAAGCTCCATTTACTTAAATAATCCAACAATCCAGTTACTAATTAGATCTGAAGGTTAGCGCGTACGACTGTTAATCGTGAGGTTGAGAGTTCGATCCTCTCCCTGGACGCTTCTTTTTTTCTTTTTGTCCTTTACTGCCTCGGGCATTGAATAGGAGGTTATTGATTGACTTTCTCTTCTTCTTTTTTGTTTATTCTTTTACGAATACCCTGCTCCTGCTCAATTACCCTGTGTGCATTGGGAGGACTACAATTATGGCAGCAAAGATAACTGGCCTCCTTACAAAGCACTTGCCGGTTGCAGCGCCAAACATCCGTCTAGCTATTTGCTTTTCTAGGTAAATATTGTGCAAGATGGATAGGAAATGTGTTTGTCTGGGTCACGGCCATGTGTCAGCCGATATTCTAAGCGCCCTTCATCAGTCATGTCTTGATGCACGATTAAATGGGCAACTCCCTCATCCCCCCGCCCCCACTCGCGGCATACCTTATCTGGCGGCCCACGAGTATCCTGGAGCTATCAAATTGTACAATGATCGCTATATTTGCAGAGCTGTGCGAAATTAAGTTTTTGTGGATAATTTCCAGTTGCCATCTACTAGTAGTATGTCCAGTGTCCGGGCTTCCATGGATTTGGTTTGTTTGAGGGCATTCAATCCGACTCCGCAATCTATATACTGACAGTAATCTCGGGTACGCCGACACACCAATCGAGGTCATCTTCCACGACAAAGTCCCATGCAAATACTACTAGTACGGCCCGGGCCCAAGATATGCCTGCTAAGAGCTTCCTACACAGACTGGCATAGGATAATTGGTAGAACGTCCGTGGCTGTATCTATCACACAGCTCGTCAACCATATGATGTTTCTCCGGACTAGACCCGTCAAGAAAACTTACCAAGCTTCCATCAGCACCATGTGTTCACTTCTGGCCTCTGCGGTGACCCTGCTACTTTAACTAGACAGCCATTTTTAGATTCCAGGGACAAATAGATGACAATTTGTAGGTATTTTCCTATAGCCCTGCAATAGTCAGTTTCTCTATTTATACCGTTCATCGAAGAATCCATTGAGACATGCCTTCCATTTGTAGTATATCGAATGATTTGGTAAGTCAGCCCAGTCCTCGAAGATCAGTCACTATCATACCCCCACCCGGATTCATCCAACCCAGTCGAACCTGAAGCATAGTGCTTGTGATGTATACAAGTTCAGCTGTCGGGTGGTTGAAAATATATGTCAGTTGTCGGCGGACTGAACTCTCGAAACTTTCGGCGCCGCTATCACATCTTGTCTGGGTGGCGCAATTGGTAAGCTCATCCTTCAATCCCATTCATCCTCAACATAATCCTAATTCATTCTAAAGGTTAGCGCGTACGACTGTTAATCGTGAGGTTGAGAGTTCGATCCTCTCCCTGGACGTTTCTTTTTGCACTTTTTTTTGCTTGACCTGACGGTGAGTATCCACTCCGAGCCCGGTTAACTGGTTGAGGGAGGTATAGAGCCTTGAAGGCATGGTAATCAAGGACATTTTTTTGCTTGCGCGAGTCAGTGGTAGCGCTAGGGTTGGCTACCTGGCTGTCACAAGTCATAACGTTAATCTTCAAGGTTTCTCGGATATTGCTTCGCGTCTGTGCGCTTCAGGCTAGATAGCTTTGGTAATCGGTCCATTCCCAGTATTGATCTTGGGGTGCCATAATGGGGGAGATGAACATGGGGGGTGGGTATCCGCTCTGTAGAAATCGCAGGATTCGTCTGGCAGTTGCAATATTGAGCGTAGGTTGTGAATTTTTGCATAAAATTGGGCGATCTGGTGGTTCACTTACTAGCTAGTACCTCCAAGTACCTCTGTAGCGTCGGATGTACTTGCAGGTACTTACATTTTGCCGACACCGAGGCATCTATGTAGAACAAGCCCAACCCATGCATTACAGGTAGTACGGTGTCTTAAAATCCAATCACTCAAATTCATTAAAAACAGTAGCACCGACTAAATCCAATACACATCAAAAAAAATTACATGAGCATATCTAATATAGGCCAGTTTCATAGAAGTCACTTATTGTCAAAATGTCGACCCAGCCTAGCCGCAAGCCATTTCCGACGGCAGCATTGGTTTGCACGCCTTGATATAGCAAACCCGCTGCCCAAAACCCATCCACATGTCTGGGTGGCGCAATTGGTAAGCTCCACTTACTTAAATAATCCAACAATCCAGTTACTAATTAGATCTAAAGGTTAGCGCGTACGACTGTTAATCGTGAGGTTGAGAGTTCGATCCTCTCCCTGGACGTATCTTTTTGCTTTTTCATTTCTTATGTATGGTTGTGGGCGTTGGTCGTGATAAAACCAAAAGCGGGCAGGCACTACTATAACCCGTCTGGGTGGCGCAATTGGTAAGTTCCGCATTAGGTGTCTTTCTGACCCAACCAGTTACTAATTCATCATTAAGGTTAGCGCGTACGACTGTTAATCGTGAGGTTGAGAGTTCGATCCTCTCCCTGGACGTTGTTTTTGCTGTTTTTGTTTTCTGGTGATTGATTGCCTGCGGGGTGTGTTTTTGCTGTGTCCGTGGGGTGTCTTGTCTATGTCTCCCCGTGTGCTAGGGCCTTCGGTATATCCATTCGCCCGGTCTCAAATTGTTTTTTTGAGCTAGCTTCTGATCCCTGTCATTATTTGAAAGTAGGGTAGAGTCGCTCTCCACAGTCTGAATTGTAGAGTCAATGGCTTCTAGCAAGCTTCAATTCGAGTTCTGTCGCCATACCGTGCGATAGGTCCGCTAGCGGCAATAGTATACCGTCCTTGGCTGCTAACTTGGAACCATGTCTCCCCTGTGCAATTGCCCTCGAACTTATGTGAGAGCATCTGCTAGTCAACACACTCAACTATCCAATCTTAGTGTACCACCGCTAGTGTCATCCAGGAATACCCTGGTTTCGAGTCCCTTCAACGAATAGGCTGTAACACAGAAATCTGCGTCCATGTCTCTATTCGAGGAATGACAACGGAGTAGATAGCAGGTTACTAGTAGGCCACTCTCTATACCAATATGGAGGAAGTTGTTACTATTCAATGTATTGAGCACTATGCAATAGGCGGTGGACAACTGGTCATGAAGCTACTAGTAGCATAGGCTGCTGGCTCATGCGTGAGTCTTTCCTGCGCCTCAAAGCGGTGTCAGTCGGTTGGGCTCGGACATTCCTCGCCTGGAAGACCTCGAATTGATTGATGTCTCTGGCGCAGGCTCATTCTGATATTCCTAGCTCTTGCAACGGATCTACAGCATTTACAATACTAGTAAAGTTATTCTATCATCATATCCAGCCAGGCAAGGCAGGCAAAAGCTCCCAACCAACACCCCCCCAAACCCACCGCTCTCTGGTACCAATACCCCATCTACATAGACAAAAAAAACACCATAACCGAATAAAATCATACCAAGCTTTAGCAATATCTCACGTCGAGATAGCATAGACAGAAGAAGACAAAGTACTGTAGTAGTAAGGAAGTAAACGTAGCGTCATACCCACCCTAGTAAACATTAGCGCCAACCCAAAACCACCCCTAATAAAGCGTGCGCTAACCAAAACGAACAACTACTAGTCTGGGTGGCGCAATTGGTAAGCTCTTCCTTCCTACCCACACAACCACCAACCATGTACTAATTTGTGCCAAAGGTTAGCGCGTACGACTGTTAATCGTGAGGTTGAGAGTTCGATCCTCTCCCTGGACGCTTCTTTTTTCTTTTCTTTTTTTATTCGATCACCTTCCATCTTTATTTCTTCTTTTATGCTTTTTTTTTTTTTTTTTTTTTTTTTTCCCTTTTGGTTTCAAGGGGGAGTGGTGACGTATACATTGTTTGTCTGTCAGGGCGGTCGTATAGCATGGCTTGCTGCGGATGAAGTCACAGCGAGCTATCTGGGAGCGCTGAGTCCGATTTTTCGAGTGTAAGAAATGCTTTGAGTCAAAGGTATCAGATAAAGGGTCATTTGTAACTTGGGTTCGATACTGGTGGTGGCCGTCATCAGTGAGATTTCACTTTCTACAGCTCAGTTCATGCAGTGCCGTCAAAGGCATCATATACCGGTATAACCGACAAGACAGGAAATACGCAATACTACCCATGCGTGTCTGCAGTAGGAACAGTTTACAGAGATAAGAGCTTATAATATGATTGTCTACCACGCATGATCGGTCATCGAAGTCATTCAATTCAGACAATGTCCTGCTTTCCCGGACAGACCACTAAAGCTTAGAAACACCCGCTGCTCGGCAGTACGGCAACACCTGAACAACCATCTGGAAACCGGCAGTGAACCTAACGCCGTTGCTGATCCCACCCCGTGTTCTCCTCGGACATTCATGACGCGTGCTGCGGGATTCCAACACGAGCAAGCCCCCGGTTGGGGTCCATTCGGTTATCCAGATCCTCGTAGCGAAGGATGAACTCACGCTGCCACACAGGTTAGCTGGGACTGAAAGACGACGAAAGAAAACGTACCCGAATCTTCTTCCAGCTAGCAGGGTCCCACAGCAGATACACGCCCCTCTCGCTCACGCCGCGCTCCACATCAACAGGCCCGGGATACGTCTCGTCGCGCGTCAGCCAGCACCGCTCGATCTTGTGGTATCTCCACTTCCGACCCATCAGCTCCTCGGCCACGACTTCTTGCAATATATCTCTAGGCATGCTGTAGAAGATGTAAAATAGTGTCTCGTCACTGAAGCTGGGGATCCGCGACTGCAGAGGCTGGACGTTGGCGACACTGTAGCAGGACGGCAGAGCAAAGTCCTGCTCCAGAGGAGCACCCGACATAGACGCAACGAATGGCGAAGCGAACGACGTATGTAGGGGTCTAAAGGACCGTGTTAGCAAGCCCTCAAAAGACAGGCGCGTGGAACGTACTCCGGTTGATTCAAGTCCAGGCCCAACGTCATCAGGTCCTGGCCGACGGCGAGACTCGAGACATCCGCATTGTCGCTGTGGATCATCCGCAGCAAACCCGCCAGCCCGAACTTGTCCAGCTCGCTCATCTCAGCCAGTGGTAATTGATCAGAACTTTGCGTAGCCCCCGCAGCCTCTTTCGCGGCAGCAGGGAAGCCTGGCGGTCGCATCAGGTGTTGTGGCTCGCTGTAAGCACCCGCGTTCGCTATTAAGCCGCTACTTAACTCCTGCGCCCGACTCAGTAACGGTTCGAAGAAACTGCCGACGTCACATCGCTCTTACCTCCTTTTCTTGCCCCGGGACTCGGCTAGACCCCTGATTCACTGGCGATCTCGACGCTTCGATCCCTACACAGCAGTATTAGTTCGACCCGACTAATGTTTCGCCCAGACTTCACATACCCCCTGAGCTTGCCGTGACGGGCGACATTATCCTCTCTTGTCCGTTGACCGATGCGGCGACGATGCTGCGATTCTGGGCCGGCTGAGCCTGACTCACGCCCGCGAACGGAAGACCACCGCTGTAGCTCCCAAGTCCTGTACTTTGCATCAACGACCCTCTCCTATCCTGACCGAGTTCCGTGGGGACATTACGTCCGAGCGGGGGAAATTCCTCAATGTTTCCTGTCTGCGGTTGTCCTCCCGCGCCTAATTGGCCACTGATGCCTTGCCCGCCGTTCCGGAAGTCGTCCAAGCGATTCGCAAACTGAGCGCCCGAGGGGAACACGTCTTCGTGCGAGGGTTGCGATGGCGGTTGTGGGAGGTGGGTTTGTGTTTGTGGGGCTCGAGAGGGGGCTTGAGACGTAGCGTGCTGGGGCCTTTGCACCGGAGTCTGCTGCATCGCACGTTGACTGGCGTTCGCCCATACGAGATGGCTAGGATTTTGGGCCTGCGATTGCGGGGGCGCCCCGGACAGCGAGGGGAAGTCTCTGGATGGGGCAACATGGTTTCTCAGCAATAAGCTCGAAGTGTCCCTCAAACGGGCCGACTGCCGACCCGAATCTCCGGGGTAAATGCCACACTCACGATAGATCCAGGGGTGTCGCCGGCTGCGAACCACTGAGACTCTGTGCAAACGTCCCCATCGTTCCAATGTTGCGCTGCTGGGCGCCTTGTATCCCTGGCGTCCCACTCACGGGCAGGTTGAAGTTCCAATTCGCTCCGCTGCCTGTTCCGTCGAGGGTCGTTAGCTTTTCGGGCGATTCTACCAGTCGAAGCCAGACGAAGCCGCACCAAGTTTGCCGTTTGGCAAGCGCGCCGATGCCAACGCCGCATTTCGAGCCTGTGCTTGCTGCTGTGCGGGGAACCCGGACATGCCTCGTAGGGGCTGGGGCCCTGGTCCTAGAAGGTTCGATCAGCGGTCAGCGATGTCGTCCTCACGAGTGAGACGGTCGGAGAGTGGGCAGACGTGGCGACTGCTTCCATCAGAGGCATCGGAGGGGCTGGACGTGGGAGTTGCGAGGTGCTGCGGGCGCCGGTGGAGGTGGATGGGCGAGGGAGCCTGCAATTGAGGCGAGAAGGCACGCCCGACGCGGCCCATGCACCAGCCCGTCTCCGCGGTACACAAAGAAGCTCAGTGGTGATGGAAGCAGCCGAAAGCGTCCAGCGGAGATGTCTGGGGTTGCCGTAGCAAGGCCGGCTGGGAGGGCTGGGGGGGGGGGGAGGGGGTGAAAAGACCAACCTGGCCGATTCATGATGTAGACTTAGTCAAGGAGTAATGTCCGATGCAAGACCAAGACGGAGAAGAGATCCAAAGGAAGCGCGAGTTGGGAGGGCGAAAAAGCGATCGGAAGCAATGAGCAGCCAGGATCTCTGCCCACACTCTGTTGCGCCGGCTTGGAGGTGGAGAGTGGCGCTGCACACGCGCGCTTCCGGCGGCCGCACGGACCCCTAGCCGCCGGCTGGCCTGAAGAATGGGGCATGGGCGTGCGGTGTGCTTGCGGTGCTTGCGGTGTGCTGGAACCTCTCGCCCTTTGTTGCCCGCATCACACGACCGTGACCTGCCCGCGGCGTCCTCGAGGCTGCCGGGCCTTACTTAAGTTCGTCGGCCGGCCGCTGGGGGTCGACGAGGCACTGGGTTCCACGGCGTAGAAACAACAGGAGATGCAGTGCGGAGTAGACACCCGGGTGGTACCATCCTGAACCTGTACGAACTACGAACCACACAGCAACAGTAGTCTACGTCTCCTCTCCCTCTTCTCCGTATTAAGCTCCCTCAAGACCAGCCAGGCGAGAAGACTAGCATCGAGCTCCTCGAGAATTCAAGCCTTCCCCAGCTGCACGGGCGCGGTCCAGGTCGCCCTGTGTCACCCCAGCAGCCCAGCCCAGCCCAGCCCAGCCCAGCCGCCCACGTGACCTAGGCGCCAAAAGTCTCCCGTTTGCTTTTGATCCCGCGGCCGCAGCAGCACCGACTTCCTCCCTACGAGTGAGTCCCGTCGCTTTCGAGGCCATCCTCCCGTCACCATGCACCGTCAGTCGGTTCTACGCCTGGCTCGCCAGGGTGCCAGCCTGCCGCTGGGAGAATTGCCCCCTCCCTACCTCGCCCCGTCCCTCCACTTCTCCCTGAACCGCTCGACCGGCCAGAGCTCGAACTTTTCCTCCACCGCCGTCGCCGCCGGCCGGGGCCGTGATCTGAACAAAACCCGCGGCGTGTCCGCCATCCACCGCACCGGGCCCAAGTTCAAGCTGGGCGCGTCCAAGTACGAATTGCCCACGCCCGTGTCCCCGGACGCCATCGGCAAGCGCGACCCCAACCCGGACCATGGCCTCTGGGGCTTCTTCCCCAAGGACAAGACGGCCCTGAGCACGCCGGCATATGACGTTGCGCACGGTTAGTGGGGGATCTCACCAGGAAGTGACACAGTGATGCTGACGACCGATCGGTAGGCCGCCCGTGGTCCATCCAGGAACTCCGCGAGAAGTCGTGGGATGACCTGCACGCCCTGTGGTGGGTCTGCATCAAGGAGCGCAACCGCATAGCCACCTCCGACCTGGAGAGAACACGACTGAGGGCCGGTTACGGCGAGTGGGAGTCCGGCGAACGGAACCGGGTGGTAAGTTTCCTACCCTATTAGACCTTGGGGTCGTCCCCCAGCGTGGAGGATCATGAGGATCATACTGTGATTGTGCCACTGGGGCCGAATCTGCCCGCTTTTAGCTCACGATGCTAACCGGTGGCCCCTGTCAGATCCGCGTCACGCAAAACGGCATCAAGCACGTTCTCCGCGAGAGATGGTACGCCTGGGAGGACGCCCAGCGCCTCTACGAGAAGGGCTACCGGCCCCAGGAGGAGGAGAGTGAGGCGTTGTCCGAAAAGGCATGAGGCAGGTGAGAGATCGATGCGAGATGTCATCGGGGGGACGGGGTCCCGGACTTGTGTGTATGTAGTATGTAGTATATGTTCAGTGTTTATTTCCCCTTTCTTTGCCAGGTACAGGTCCAGGTTCAGGTACAGGTCCAGGTCCGGATCCACGTAATTTGCCAGCGGGTACTCGGTTTAATTTATGGGGGGATCGATAGGAGCTTCGAGAAGGAAAGAAGCGTCGAGAGAACAGCTGTACCTGACTAAGTACGGAGGAGTATCCGTAGTCCGCACTCTGGGAGTGGGAGTGGGAGTAGGATCCCGATCTGGGCTGTCACCCCCGATAGTGGATTGGCAGATAGTGCCCAATAGTAGGGATCGCCGGGGGGGGAAGGGATAGTGTAATACTACTGAATAAGACGCCCTCGCGACCCGCCCCGCCAGGCCGCGGGCAGTCGAGAGGGGAGCCCGCGTGCGAAAAGGGGCAGGGGAGTCAGGAGGCATCTGGCAATGCGCATCCATCGAATTAATTGCATGGAGCACTGGCAATAATTTTTGCCTCGCCCGGCGCATCACCCTGAAATGCCAACGGGCCTACCGGTAGGGCCGGTGGAGCCTGGCCGGTGGGCGTCAAGTCAAATAACGAATGGTTTCCTGATCGAGGATCCGCGGGGGTTCCAGTTCCAGTTCCAGTCCAGTTCCAGCACCTCCTTTCTCCTCCTCGTCAAACTCACCGCTGCCGTCTCCGCATCTTTCTCTCTCTTCCTCCTCCTCTTCTTCTCTGCTGTCCATCTTGCATCTATCCTTCCCCCATAGATTTTACCCCTCCAGGCTCCCCCTGCTATCCCTCACCGATCACCCACCACCATGGAGGAGATTGCCCCCGAGTATGATGTTGTGGTGCTCGGCACCGGTATGTGCTACCCCGCCACGCCCACCCAGCCGTGACAGCTGTACTGACGACCCCCTCTCCTCCCAGGTTTGACCGAATGTGTGCTGTCGGGGTAGGCTCTCCTGGCTCTCCTTGCCGCCTGCATCCCCCCCATCCAGCTACTGATCTTCTTTCCGTCTGCAGTGTTCTCAGTGTCAAGGGAAACAAGGTGCTCCACATCGATCGCAATGATCACTACGGAGGGTGAGTTGGGCAGCTTCCCGTAGCTCTCTCCACCCCTCGTCCGTCACTAACCACGAGCTCAGTGAGGCTGCCTCTGTCAACATCGAGACGGTAAGTGTCTTGAATCGCTTGGATTTCGGTCTATATTTTATCTCAGTCGTCTAACACATCTGCCCTGCAGCTCTTTAAGAAGTACGGCAACGTCCGCCCCGGCGAGGAGCCCTGGAAGAAGTATGGTCGCGTCAACGACTGGAACATCGACCTGGTCCCCAAGCTCCTCATGGCCAACGGCGAGTTGACCAACATCCTGGTGTCCACCGACGTCACGAGATACCTCGAGTTCAAGCAGATTGCCGGCAGCTACGTCCAGCAAGGACAGGGCCCCAAGGCGACCGTGGCCAAGGTGCCCTCGGATGCCGGTGAGGCGCTGCGCTCGTCGCTCATGGGCATGTTCGAGAAGCGGAGAGCCAAGAAGTTCTTGGAGTGGGTTGGCGAGTTCAAGGAGGAGGACCCCTCCACTCACCAGGGTTCGTGATGACGTCCGATCGGCCGAGTCTCGGCGCTAACACGACACAGGCTTGAACATTGCCGACTGCACAATGAAGGACGTCTACGACAAGTTCAGCCTGGAGGACAACACCCGGGATTTCGTTGGCCACTCCATGGCCTTGTACCCGTCCGACGGGTACATCAATGCCAAGGGCATGGCCAGTGAGACCATCAACCGCATCCGCCTGTACGTCAACTCGATGGCCCGCTACGGCAAGTCGCCATACATCTACCCTCTCTACGGTCTGGGTGAGCTCCCCCAGGGCTTTGCTCGTCTGTCCGCCATCTACGGAGGCACCTACATGCTCAACACCTCCGTGGACGAGGTGCTCTACGAGGACGGCAAGGTCTCCGGCATCAAGGCCACCATGAAGGACCGCGACGACCCCGCCCAGTCCATGAACTTCACAACCAAGACCAAGAAGATCCTGGCCGACCCCTCGTACTTCCCCAGCAAGGCCAGAGTGACGGGCCACCTGCTCAAGGCCATCTGCATTCTGAACCACCCCATCGACAAGACCGACGGCAGCGACTCGCTGCAGCTGATCATCCCCCAGTCGCAGGTCGGCAGGAAGCACGGTACGTACTTGGAATCGATTATGGAGAATTTGCTGCTGACGTGTCAGATATCTACATTGCCATGGTTTCGTCGGCGCACAACGTCTGCCCCAAGGGTTACTACATCGCCATTGTCTCGACCATTGCCGAGTCCGATGCCAACCACCACCTGGAGCTGCAGCCTGGTCTGGAGCGCCTTGGTAAGATCGAGGAGACCTTCTTCGGCGCACCCATCCCGCTGTACGAGCCCCTGGAGAGCGGTGAGCAGGACAACATCTTCATCTCCAAGAGCTACGATTCCACATCTCACTTCGAGACCACGACCGGTAAGTTTGATGGCATTTTGGGCAATGACAGTGGCTAACTTGTTCCAGATGACGTGCGGGACATCTACCACCGCGCGACGGGCGAGGAGCTGGTGGTGGAGGGTCTCCGAGAGGGCCAGAAGCTGGCGGAGGAGTAAGCCTCCCGACATTCATATTAGGGTAAAGTAATCTGTCGCTCTGGGCGCTTTTGAATCGAGTCATAATTTCTTTTGGACTTTCTTTACGCTCACGAATCATACCACTATTGGACTCGCACGCTCTTTGTCTGCTGCTGCTGCTTTTTTTCTGAGTAGAGCCATCTGCACATATTCTTGATGATGACACGGTGCTGGCCTGTGAATAAGTTTGATAAATCAACTGCTGTAGAAACTTTCTATGAAAGTATACGGAGTATACATCAACCCCTTAGATACACCCATCTACACCCCCATGCATTATATACCTACCACCCACCACTCATACA
>KZ826183.1:0-16781 GCA_003184645.1 Aspergillus ellipticus CBS 707.79
CGCCCCCTCCCTCTCCCTCTCCCTCTCCACCCTCCTCCCCACCCAAACCCCCACGCCCGCAACAACCCCCATCAAAATACTCAGCCCTAGCAACACCCCCACCAACACAAACGCCGCGTGCGTGACGCTGCAGTCCCGATGGAAGTGTGCGGGTGCGGTCGTCGCGCTGAGCGTGCTGTTGCTGCTGCTGCTGCTAGTACTGCTAGTGCTATTGCTGCTACTGCCATCCGAATATCGAATCTCATCCCATTTACACGTCCACGAGTGCAGGGTCTCGGTAGTGTGGAAGTCGGAGGGATGGTGGGCGTTGGGCCGGTAGATGGTGAAGAGGAGGGTTGTTAGGGTGGCGATTAGGCTTGTGGTGGAGGTGGTGAGGGCGAGGAGGTTGAGGTGTGAGATGTGTGGGCGGGGCTGAGGGGGGTTTTTTCCCTTAGGGTTTAGTTATGTTTTTGGTAGGGGGTAGATGGATGGGTGGATGGTTGGTGGGTAGGGTGAAGGAAACATACCGATGGAATCACCGCCACAACCACATAAACCAGATTCTGAAAGGCGATGACACACCCACAGGCCAGGATGGCGATGGTGGGCCGCAGGTCGAGGTTCAGCGGCCACAGGTACAGCCACACGCGGGTGTAGGAGGCGGTTTGGCGGTAGTGGTGGTAGGCGATGGCTTCGCAGACGATGGTGGGGATGGCGATGGCCAGGGTGAGCAGGGCCAGGCCGAGGCGGGTGTGGCGGAGGGAGCGCGTGCGGTGGAGGAATTTGGTTTCGTGGAGGTCGGGGTCGGTGGGGTGCGAGGGGATGGAGGTGATTGTTGTGGTGGTGGACATTTTGATTGTTTTATTGAAGAAGGGTAGCGATGCAATTATAGGAAGTAGATGGTAGTGACGGTAAAGTGGCCTGCCAGAGGCTTTGATGCAGAAGAAAAAGAAAGACAGAGGTATGTAGACTGGATAGGAGAAAGAAAGATGAAAAGAAAATGGACTCAAAGAGACAAGATATATGGAAGACGCCACTACTTATGTCGATAAACCTCTTCGGTGCTAAAATAAGGGATTGATGTCTGAAGCAGGCCCAAAACCCTAATAGCCGCCCACGGGCCAGCCCGCACGCTCATTTGCTGTCTCCTGCAGAAGCTTGATCAGCAAACAGCGCTGGGCCGGCGCTGGGTCCTCGGCGCTTAGAGGTCTGCGAATGGCGGTGGGGGATATTCTGAGCGAGTCTGGAGATAGGCATGCGGGGGGTTGATTGGTGTGGGCGAGTGGATGTGTGCCGCTGGGAGCCACTGGCGCCGATGATCTGGCCAGAGGTCCAGTGAGAGAGAGAGAGAGAGAGAGAGAGCTATTGGCAGCTTGTGACTCCGACGAAGTGTCTCGAGCCTCCGATGTTGTTGCTCTGTGTTTGAAATAGATGGTCGTTATCATTTGTCCGACACATCTACGCTAGTTATCTATGCCACCGTCATCACCTCCACTGTACGGCATCCCCATAAAAAAAGAAAAAGAAAGAAAGAAAATAAATAAACTAGCCGAGTATCTTATTATTGAATGAACAAGCATTGTCACATCCTTCCTCTCTCTCTCTCTCATAGAACTTGAACAGATAAACCATGCTATTGCCTCCCCCCCCCACCCCTTCAACAACCAAATCACCGAAACTCCCTACTAACCCCCTCACACCACCTCTCAAACCCCTCGGCAAACCCTTTCCCCCCCTCATCCACATCCCTAATCGCCTCCACCAAATCCCCCCTGGGCGCGGGATGCCACCTCCCAAACGGAATCACATACCGCCCACCATCCTCGACGGTAACCTCGTCCGCAAACCCGGCCCAAAGCAAGGTATTCACGCCCTCCTTCGGCGAATAATAAATGGGCTTACTCAACCACACGGTCAACAGGGGCGCATTATCAAAGATCTTGGTATAAATATTCCCGGGGTTCTGGGTAAGACTGACCACGCCCTTCGGCCCCAGCTTTTTCGCGAACCGGTCCGCCAGGAACCAATTGCCCGTTTTGCTGACCGCGTAGTTGCGGTTGATGTCGGGGTTGCTATTCTCCAAATCGGCGGGGGGCACGCCCTCGGGGGGCGCGAGGACGTCGACGAGCATGCTGCTGGAGCAGATGACTCGAACGGAGTTGGCGGGCGTGGTGGGGTTGGTGGCGGTGGTGGTGAGGATGGGCGAGAGGAGGTGCGTGAGGAGGTACGGGCCTACGCAGTTCGTGCCGAGGTGGGGTTCCAGGGTTTGGGCTGTCAGGGAAGTGGTGGGCATGCTGGCGACGCCGGCGTTGTTGAAGAGGAGGTCGAGGCGGGATTCCTGAGACAGGAATTGGGTGACGAAGGGTTTTATGGTGCGCAGGTCGGAGAGGTTGAGGGGGAGGTAGTGCAGGGTTCCCGGGGTGGGGGGGCTGCGGGTGTAGGCGTTGGGTGGGGTGTTGGTGGTGAGGCTGGTGATGAGGGCGTGGGCTTTGGTGGCGTCGCGCGCGGCCAGGTAGACGGTTGCGCCCGCCGAGTAGAGGATTGTTGCGAGCTCGAGGCCTAGACCCGAGGTGCTGCCGGTGATGATGATCACTTTGCCGGTTTGGGGGGGCAGGTTGGCGGGGAGGAGGGGAAGACTTGTGGCCAGATGCGTTGGAGGGTGGACATTTTGAGGGCTGATTGGGGGTTGTTGTGGTGGTGGTGGTGGTGGTGGTGGTGGTGATTGTGGTGATTGTGGGTGGGGGAATGGGGAGGAAGAGGTGAGTTGGAGGTGAGAGGGAGTTCTTTATTTATAAGGACTGGCGAGGCTGCGCTTGCATGGATGATGTGATGGGTTTAGTGTTGTGCTTGCGCTTACTGGTAGTTAGGTTAGCTTGGGTTACCTTATTAGGTAGGTACCTTAGTTTCTGGCAGGGTCAGGTACCTGCACGGGCGGTGTTCTCCGCGTATTTGGTACCCGTATTGCGTGGTATGATGGGTACCGTACATACAGTATGGATGTTTTCTGGGAGCCATGTTGCATGTGGCTCTGTCATCCGACCGGCCAGTGTGTACACAGATAAGTCAATGTTCCACGTTATCAATTCCTGATTGATTTATCCATAGCCCTCCATACTAGCTATCTATTTTCTTTTATTTGTTTACTGGAGAAGGAAGACGGAGAGATCACTACTATCGACTATATATCCGTAAAGAAGGTACTCACTGTAATCATCCAGCCACTTCTTTTTATTCACTGAAGAAAGACAGAGATAAGCTATCTATTCTATTTCCCCAAGTAGGGTCGTAGTTACTCTCCAATCGTCCATCGAGTCCTTTTGTTTACTAGAGAAAGAATACAATTATTCATTATTCATCTACTTCTTTTATTTACTAACTAGACCAGGAAAGACGGAGATAGCTATCTCTTCTATATCCCTAAGGGACTCAATCCAATTATTGATTCAGTTCTCTTATTTTTCTTTACATTTACATCGATAGTAGCAGCTTATATCCATGATTCCATCTACACAACACATCTACACCACACAACCCATAACAATCCATACTCATTTCGTTCATACAAATCCATCCTATCTCATTAATTCATACCCCTAAAATCCCCTCACCCCTCCCTCGCAGCAACCACCTTCCCCAAAATCCTCTCACACAACTGACTCAACGACTTCGCACCCACAACCTCCAACATCCCCACAGTCACCTTCAATTCCCCCCTCAGCCAGCTCCGGAAATCCACCGCGGCCAACGAATCCAGACCATACACGGCCAGCGGCCTCGCAGGCTCCATGGGCTCCGCCAGCCCCAACGTCTTCATGAAATGCGCGTTGATCACGGAGACCGTGGCGGCGAGTTTCTCTGCCGGCGAGGCGTCGGAGGAGATGAGTGCGAGGAGGGCGGGGATGGGGCTATCTGCGTCTTTGTTTGTGTTGGATGGGGAGGTGGGGTCTGTGGTGGGTTGGGCGAGGGGGTGGAAGCGCGGGTCGTGCAGGAGAGGGGCCGAGGGGGGTTGGGGGTGGGGGATTCCGGTTATTATTTGCGGGGTTTTACTTTCCGTTTGATTTTCATGGGCATGGTCAGTATCAGAGAAGATCGCCGCCCCCACAATCCGATGCAAATGTCCCTCGCGAATACCACCCCAGATATTGATGTCCAGGCGCGCGGCGATCTCCTTGCGCTCGCTGATGTACCCGACATCCTCGATGACGCCGAGGTCGACCGCCGTGGCGGCCAGGCCCTGTGCGACGCGGAACCGCGCGAACGAGTCCTGGAAGGCGTTGCCCGCGGCGTAGTTCGCCTGGCCCTTTTGCCCGACCACGCCCGAGATGCTGGAGAGGAGGGTGAAGAAGTCTAGGGGCTGCTAGCCGGTTCTCCGCGGCGATGAGCTGCTGGATGGCGTCCCACTGCGGGCCGGTCACGTCGGTGAGCACGGGCGAGAAGACCTCGTCGATGACCAGCACCGTCTGGCCGTGCGGGAGGTCCTGCAGGGGCAGGCGATGCTCCGTCAGCTGCACGCCCGCGCGGGTGAGTCCGCGGCGGATCGTTGCATCCGCATCCGCCGTGTCGGCCAGATGCACCAGATGCACTGCCGGCGCAGGCTCAGCCCTAACCGGCCGCTGGCCGAGGGTGGCCGACTCGACGCCAGTCTCGGACTGCACCTCGAGGGGAATCGGGACCACGTTCTCGAACGCGTGGCGACACAGCAGGCCCGGCCCCGTGGCAGGCACCACGGCCCAGTCGGGCTCCAGGGAGTCGTCGGACGGGGTGCGCAGCCCCGACTCGATCTCCGGCGACGACCGGCCGACCACGAGGATATAGCCCCCCTCGCGCAGCGCGGCCTTGGTGGTGGCCACCGCGCGGTCCATCGCCGCGTCCGACAGCTCCTCGACCCGGAGAATGGCCAGGTCGACCTCCCTCACCATCTCCACCTTCGACAACTACTACGCCTTCTTCGACGCCTACTTCGGCCCCCTCCCCTTCGGTTCCTACACCAACGCCCAGGTCCAGGGCGGCCGTCTCATCCCCCGCACTGTCCTCGCCAAGTCCGCCGACAACGCCGCCCTCACTGCCGCCCTCCGCACCATCGCCCCCAACCCCGCCTTCCATATCGTCGGCATCGGCGCCGACGTCTCTACCCGCGCCTTCGTCCCCAACGCCGTCTTCCCTGGCTGGCGCACCGCCGGCTCCTGGATCGAAATCGCGGCGAACTGGGACTACGATCAAACTTATGCTACGAACGCTGTTAACGAGACCCTCATCACTGACGACTATGTCCCCCTCCTCCAGGCTGTCTCGGGCCCGGATAGCGGCGCTTATATGAATGAGGCGGACCCTCATCAGCCTGACTTCCAGTCTCAGTTCTTTGGCGATATTTATGCGAGACTCAGGAGCATTAAGAATGTCTTTGATCCTAATCATATCTTCTATGGCAATGCCTTGGTCGGTAGCGATGAGTGGGTGTTGGGTGCCGATGGTAGACTTTGTCGTGCTTGAAGTTGGGTTCAATTAGATTCTTTGGGCGGGGTTGAGAGAGGTTGGCATGGGGAGAGGTGTATAGTATAAGTATAGTCGAGTTTCTGTGAATAGGGTGGGGTTGGTCAATTTTAATTGTAATTTCTCAATCCTATTCTGTTATCTTGTATCATCCTTGATTTATATTCGATATAATAATAAAGTCAATATCCGGACTCATTTTAGCAGGATAAAATTATAAACTAGTGTTATTGTTGTCACGCATTAACTAGGTGTCTGTCTGTCTGTCTGTCTGTCCGATAGCTACTTGTGCCGAAAAGATGAGTCTCTTACGTAGAAGCGGGGAGAAAACAGTGAGAAGCAATGATGCCAACGCGACAAATACAATAGATCTGCTACCCAAGGCTAAAAAAACTTTCCACCATTGAATATCCAGGACGACAAGCCCGGTGGGTGGGTGGTCTCGCCTCGGCTTTGGCTGCTAATCAATAGATGTCACAGTGTGAGCCCGCTATTAGGTAGAGCAATACTTGCAATATCTGTATCTGCTTCTCCCGCTCCAGTTCCGTGTTGCCGTGTGTGCACTCGGTGATGCTCCATTGGTAGTAGACCGCATTGACAGTCTTGGCATCGAGTAAGATGCTTGGGTAATTTCACGTTTTTTAAAAAAAAAAATGATAGCCGATGTCTTGGGAGGACGTAGTGCGGAACCCCAAACAGTACGCACGGGCTATGTCGCCAGCTGTGCCTGGTCTAGATCACCCTGTCTAGGTCCAATTTTTGCTATTTCCAGGCCAAGACGGAGGTGATGATGGCGCGGTCTTGTGGTCTTGGCTGGACGGCGATCGGCACTAGAATCTTCAGTTGTCAAAGGTTTGACGGGCATCGGGCAGGTTCCTTCGGGTCAATAGAGTTACCAACCGCAGATTCTCGCACTCGAGACTGATTGTTCTTGGGTGCCATCACCACTGATACAGGAGTATCGCAGGTCATCTACCGAGGTTCATGAGGCCTGAACAGCGCGACACGACTGACTTAGGGTTCCAGCTCCGCCAAGACGGCGGATCTTCCTCCGTCCTGGGCACCACGAGCCAGCCGCGGCCATCTCACCATGTTTTATGCCGGGTAAATTCTAAGCCTTATGATGCAGATCTCGCGTCTTCAGATGGCCAGTCCAATCACTGGCCTCTGGATAGTAATGACACGCGGCGTCTGTAGGGGTCGGGGTCCCTAGCGAGTCTTGGCGGGGAGCTTCATCGCGGCGTCCCCGCGTCGAGGTCTTGGCCGGGGAGGACTCGTCACCACTTGCCGCTGAGTAAGGGTTTGATGCAGCAGCATTCGTTCAGATGGTGAGCGATTCGGCGTCTTCAACGTGATGAGCGATTTCTAACCACATCGGATTACGGTCACCACCGCTGACGACTCCTTGGCCGCCGCTGCAATAAGGGCATCCTCCGTGCAATGGCGACATTTCCGCGGCCAGATGGGTATAGACTGCTTAATGCGACATGGGGCTGCCGCTCATGGAGGAAGATGCAGCGGGCTTCTGCTTCCTCTGGGCTTTAGCGGAAACAGTATATAAGGAGCGCTTCATCCGGACATTTGGACATCCAGCACAGTCTCAGTCTATCAAGTCTCCGCTTCCTCATCAATCACTTTCGCGTCCAGATCTTTGGTTATTTCATCCCTCGAAATGCATCTCAAAAGCGTTGCCAGCGTGGTGATTGCCGGGTGCGCGGTTCTTGCTGCCACCCACCCAGGCCACCAGGAGAAACGCGCCAACTCCGACCTCCTGGACTTCAAGTCCAACATGCGTCGCGGCCTGCAGAAATGCTCTGACAAGTTCGAGCGCAGCGGTCTCAATGCCCGTGCCGAGGCTCGCCGCAGAGCCCTGGTCGACCAGCACCGCAAGCGCCTGACAGCCCGCGATACGGACTCGGTGCTCAACACGTCCCACCTCGTCACCGGGACCGACATCACCCCCGACTCCTCCGCCAGCGAGATCTTCGGCAACACCAGCACCTGCATCCTCAACCCCGAGGGCGAGACTGGTCCGTACTATGTCCCCGGCGAGTACATTCGCTCCAGCCTCACCGAGGGCCAGTCAGGCGTGCCCGTCGTCATCGAGGGCCAGTTCGTCGACGTGGAGACCTGCGAGCCCATCACCGACCTGTACTGGGACATCTGGAATTGCAACGCCACCGGCGTCTACTCCGGGCTTGTCGCCAACGGCAACGGAAACACCGCCGACACGTCCAACTACAACACCACGTTCCTTCGCGGCGTGCAGAAGACCGACTCGGATGGCGTGGTCACCTTCGACACTCTCTTCCCGGGCCATTACTCCGGCCGCACGACCCATCACCACTTGGTCGCTCATCTGGATGTGACGGTCCTCGAGAATAACACCATCACCGGTGGCACCGTGGCCCACATCGGCCAGCTCTTCTGGGACCAGGATCTCATCAACGACGTCGAGGACACATACCCATACAACACGAACACCGTGACCCTCACCACCAACGCGGAGGACCGTGTCTTTTCTGATGAAACGGAGAACTCAGACTCCGACCCCGTGTTGAACTATGTTTGTCTCGGTGACAGCTTGGATGACGGCCTCTTCGGATGGGTGACGGTTGCTGTCAATGTCTCTGCCACTTATGACCCCAACTACAGCTTCATCTACACCGCTAGCGGTGGCGTCGCCGTTGACGATAGCTCATCCTCTGGCGGTGGTCCCAGTGGCAGTCAGACCGGCGGCAGCCAGCCCGGTGGTTCGGGTGGTAGCCAGCCGAGTGGGGGACCGGCATGATTCTTTGATTTTCATTTTCGCATCCGAGTACCATGGAGGTCGGCATAAATCGTGGGGTTTCTCCTTATCCGGGTGCCTCAAGATGATGGCTCGGAAATTGTGGACAGCTATGTATTGCATTCAAGTTCAATGTTGGTGTTTTCATGCGTTCGCTTGAATTAAATTATCCATTTGATCCAATTCCAGCAATCCTGTCATCGTATCCAGTCAGTCAGATAGTCATTCAGCCATAGCCAGATCTCAGATCACAGTGAGCAGAGCAACACAGGTTCAAGTATTCTCCGAATCAGACCTACCAGGCGTAACAAAAGACGCGCCATCAAGTGCAATTAGCTCTTTATACCCAACCTCCCCACCGAAAACATCACATCACATCAGATCAAAGTCCCAATCAAATACATGTACGGAGTAAACAGTAAGAAACAGGCAGTCCAAAGTCAAGGGGAAGAGAACCCGTGACATCACATGTCCCCACCCCGCACCCACCAATCACAGCCCAGGCGGTCATCATCCCTCTCTTCCCCCACGCGAACAAAAATTGGCGGGGAAGATTGGGTTGGATTTCTGCGGCCTGCACGTTAAGCCTCACGCCTCACGCCTCGGATTGTTGCATACATCAGCATCGGTCTGTTGGTTCATGCTGTTCCCTTGCCTCTTTGCTAAATCCAGATTTGTTGCTTCTTGTGGTCCCAGATTTTTGTTGTCCACAATGGCTCTTTCTAAGTTGCAGGGCGTGAAGATCCCCGCTTCTGCGGACTTTCATGGTGCGTTTCTCTGTCTGTCTCTGTTTCTGTCTCTGGTGGATTGGAGGTTGAGAGGGGGTTGAGGGGGTTTGAAGCTAATGGATGGGGAAGTGCATCTTCGCGATGGCGATATGATGGAGCTTGTCACTCCGACTATTAGACAGGGGGGTGTGAATACGGTGTTTGTTATGGTAAATTCTACACTACTGCCTTTTTACTTGAGCTTGTCATATGGCACGGTATGCAATTGGACAGTAGTAACTTGAACCAGCCGAACTTGGTCCCCCCCGTCACGACCGTGGACCGCGCGCTGGAGTACAAGCAGCGTCTGCAGGCCATCGAGCCCAATGTCAACTATCTCATGTCGCTGTATCTCCACGAGACGGTGACCCCCGAGACCATCGTCGACGCCAAGAAGCGCGGCATCACCGGCGTCAAGAGCTACCCGGCCGGTGTGACGACCAACTCCTCCTCCGGCGTTATCGACTACACGGCCTTCTACCCCGTCTTCGCCGAGATGGAGCGTCAGGATATGATCCTCAACCTGCACGGAGAGGTTCCCTCCACCGGGGATGTCACCGTCCTGACCGCGGAGGAGCGCTTCCTGCCCACCTTGCTGCAGCTGCACGAGCGTTTCCCCAAGCTGAGGATCATCCTCGAGCACTGCACCACTGCCGCCGCCGTCGAGGCTGTTAAGAAGTGCGGTCCCACTGTGGCTGGAACTAGTGAGTGATTTCCCGTGGAAGAAGATGTTGTGCTAAGCCTTCCAGTCACCGCCCACCACCTGTCCATTATCATCGACTCGTGGGCCGGAGACCCGTTCTGCTTCTGCAAGCCCGTCGCCAAGACCCCTGCGGACCGTGACGCCCTTCTGCGCGCGGCGGCCTCCGGCAACTCCAAGTTCTTCTTCGGCTCGGACAGCGCTCCCCACCCCGCTGTGTCCAAGAGAGGAGGCGACAAGATCGCCGCCGGCGTGTTCACGCAGCCCCACACCACTCAGCTGGTCATCGACGCGTTCGAGCAGGCGTGCGAGAACGGCGTCCTGAAGGAGGAAGACATCACCCCCGAGATCATCGAGGGCTTCATGAGCAAGTTTGGCCGCACGTTCTACGGCATTGGCGAGGAGACGAAGGAGTTCATCACCATTGAAAAGAAGGAGGAGAAGATCCCGAACATCTTGAAGTCGAACAAGGTGGACGTCGTTCCCTTCCGGAGGGACCAGCAGACCTGGAGCGTGTCGTGGTCTGCGTAATCGATCGCACAAGATAGATATCCACAAGGGAATGGAAAGTCATCTCGAGTATCCTTAAGCCGACTTCTTGTCTCCCTGCGTAAGCAATCCTGTGACAGCCTCGAGCGCTTGCGCTTCTTCAATGTCGATCTTGCGCCCGGCAACGACATTGCCGTCGCTGCCAACTGCCAATTGACCAGCCCGTTCGAGGTGCAGTCTGACTCTGCTCTCGATGTATTCCCGTCTCTCGTCGACCTTGGAGTCGGTTTCCATTTTGTCTCCGGAATGCGGCAATGCGGCCAACTTGGGTCGGAGTTCTTTGAGTAGTGCCTGTAGAGCGGGAAGCTGAGACAGGATGAACGTCGCATTGGTCGTGATGGGCGTGTGCTGGATATTCGGTCCGGTAGCAACACCAACCCGTAGCTGCTGAGCCGCCAGGCTGGACGTCAGGAAGGACAGGTCCAGATCCTTTGTTCCGCTCGCCACGTCGCCCTCCTCCTTCGCAGCCTTTTCAGCATCGGCATCCTGCACATTCGACACGACGGAGCGTAGCTGAGCTAGGACCGCCTCGTTGCGCGCGCTCTCCTCCTTCAACGCGCGGTTTAGTTTCTTAGTTTCGTGCAGTTTCTTTCGCTGGGCGGAGATAGTGTCCAGGGTGGGAGCATCGGAGGGAGGGTTCAAATTCAAATCCTAGAGCAAACACCCAGTTAGACAGAAAGAAAACAACGGAAAAAAAAGAAGCATACCTCATAATGCTTCAACCGAATCCACCCCATCAGATCATCGGGGATCTTGAATGTATTCCGCAGCACGAAAAGCTCAAACTTATCGAACGTCTTATCGACGGTCGCTTCAAGCAGCGTCTCTAGCTGATGCAGTCCGTTCTCGATCTCCAGCTGTGCCTCCGGGTATACGACATTCCCGTCATCGTCGGTGTCGGGGATAGTCGAGCCATTGTTCGCGTGTCCGAATCCTAGTCGTTCCGGGGGTGTCGACAGCAGACCGGTCTCGAGACTGGAGATGGCCTGGTAGATCAGGTTGTTGATGGAGTTGATAATGTCATCGATGAGAGACTGCGCGCGACACGGTCAGCCGGGTTATTTTGGAGGGATGATGCGCGCCGGGGAATACTGACCAGAGGCGTGTAGCTGAAGTGCTCGGTGAGCAAAGAAGTGGTCGCGTCAGTCATCTTGATGGGCCGCGGCAGGGTTCATCATCCGCGTTGGCTGAGGGGGGTTGGAGAGCCACGCAGGTGGACGCGTTGCGCGCGATGCGGGATAAAAGTGTTGGTTGACTTGGGCGGCACGCGAAAGGAGGGGAACCGCCCGTTGCGGCCAACACATGTACCTTGGGGGGCGCTAACGTCAATGCGGGCAATGAGTGCGCTAGTGGGGCTTGGTTGGAAGTTGTGTATTTCTTATGCTTCTCTGAAGTCATTTTATGGCTTGGGTTGGATTAAAACTGACAAAATGAGAAATGTTTTATTTTAGTTTAGGCGTGTATGGCATTAAAAACCTACCCTTTCAACCAATTATCCGATATGGTGTAGTGGCTAACATCGCCGTCTCTCACACGGCAGCCGGGGGTTCGATTCCCCCTATCGGAGCTCACATCTTCTTTTTGTTTTTTTGCCTTCTAATGAGGTTCTATCTATCTATATCCTGTTGCTCTTTTTTGTCGAAGCGTAACTATTCCCCCGGTTGTGGTTTGTCGATGTCATCGTGGTATCATTGGCCCGCTCTGAGTCACTCATTCTAGGGCTGTCCTCACTGCTATGAGTCATCCAACAGTCGCAGGTCACCAGAGTGGTCAGTTAATAATAGTGCGGAGCCACTAGTCTCAGCCTCGATCATTGACTCACTGTCCATCCCATGAGACTGTCTAGGAAAACAACCTCAGTTGTACTGTGATGGGCTGTGTATGTGAAGTCTCCCGGGCGATGCACGCCCAGAAGCCATCCCTGAGTGATTCATCTGAGATCATGCCAATATGTCGTTCTTGGGTGTGTCTGTAGCTACATTATAGGATTGTCTTGATAATAAATACATCACTGGGAACCTACCCTCTGAATGACAACTTGCCACTCCAGTTTACATAAATCACAGTGATCCATAAATCATGGCTTCAGAACCCTCATCACACACACAGCAGGAGCTCCACGACGCCTCGGTACAGAGCCGAGAGCGTAGCCTGACTCCCCAGCCCGATGCCGGATCAAGATCCCCCACGCCCACCCTCCCAGAAGATACATCCATCCGGTGGATCACGCCCAAGCCGGAGCCAGTGGAGAATAGACTCCGTCCGGCAGCAGGTACTTCAAGAAGACCTCTTGCTAGAACAACATTGCTGACTCCATGAAGATATTATCAACCGCATTATCTGGGACGACGCATTTGATACCGCCAACTATATCATTGGATACGAGGACCGGTTTGAGGGACGCCTCGAGGCGGGCTTCGCTTCGTGGAAGAAGGAGACGACCGACGAGGAGTTCATCCCCCAACATCGCATTCTTTATATCAAGCGCAGTTCGGACGGCGAGGTTGTCTGGGACAGGAGGAGGAGGATCGACAAGATTTTCTTGAGCGGGAACTCGGCTTTCGACTATCTAGCATTTCTTAGCTGAATAAGATGGCATTGGTACTGGTGTGTCATCCCAAGATATGACTAGCGTTCCAAGGTTGTTTGTAGTGGCGAGAACAGCAGTCGCCGCGGCGATGGTTCGTAGTTGCCCTTTGTGAGCGCTGGAGCTCCTGCCGCCGGGTGGCCTGCTCCTGCCGTCGGTCGTGTCGGTGCCTGATCGGATTGGGAGGTGAAAGAGGTCAGGTTGCTCGCTACCTACATCTCTTTCATCAAGATTGCTGGTCAGCATCGAATGAGCTTCTCCCATCTCTCTAGGCATACCTATACATCTGCGTGTTTGTCCGTACTGCCTTCACGATGACCCCGAGACGCCACAGGATCAATTTGACTCTGCTGAGAAGACGCCATGATCTGTCGAACACATCCTCATCAGGGAGTCTCTCGCCAAACGTTCCGGTGCTCCAGTCACCTGTGACCTTCCAAGCCTTTGCAGCGGTCAACGTCTCCGAAGCAACCCTAAAGCAGAAGAACAGGCTAGAGCGGGCTCCTGTTAGGCCGTCTATGTTTCTAGAAGAGAGGGACGACGATGAAGCACCCATCTCCACATTGACGAGTGGTGCACCGGTGGACGTCAAGTCGAATCGTGTTGAGCACAAGAGTGTCGAGGATAAACCAATCTCCCAAACAAGAACCCATTATTTCGAAGACGTTTTCGGCACTCGGGGTCCGGCAAACTCGCCCAGGACTCAGATCAGCCAAGATTCCGTCGTGGTGGTAGAGATAAAGATAAATACCAAGGTACGTACCGCAGTCTTCAAGGGACAGGCTGTCCGGCTTGTGCCTAACATCGGACAGATCAAGGACATGGAGCCGCTTGTTTCGACTATATCATCTCGAATGGCACGCATTTTCCAGAAATCCGAGACCCACATGATGACCACCATCCAGCAGGATGCGTGCATTCAGTTTGGAAGGTCGACCATGCCAGCGTACCTGATGAAAGTATTTGCGCTCCCTTATCTCATAGCACCAATAACCAACCTCCGCAGCACCATTTTGATCCAAACGGCCCTTCACGAAATCCTCCATGTGGCACCCAATCGGGGCGTGGTCCTATACATCCCGATTGCAGAGGAAAACTTTGCAACCAACGGGGCGACAATGATGGGCGAGATCGCACGCTTGGAGCGCAGCTCTGGGGACCATGGGCCCGGTTTATTCAAGACCATTTCGCGGACGATGAGTCGAAGGCTGAAGTCCAACAGCTCGCAGAGCGCATCCCTCTCTGTCGCAACCACCTCGTCATGGGCCTGCAGCGGAACACAGGCGTCTTCGGGAGGGGAAGGACTCGCAGGAGAGCAATGCTTCCAATGATGATAGCAAACCGTCAGGCTCCAAGCCCAAAGGCTTTCGTCACTTTGTATCCCGCCGCAGCTCGGAGCGTCTTCGGCAACCCGGGGACAAGCAGTAGGCGTCTGCTTCTTCGGCTGTTATGTTGGGACTCGGGCTCATTTTGGTTTTGTATGTCTCTGTATCGTTCTATGTTTATGTCTGCTGCTCGCTTATGGTTTCCCTGGGCACGTGCTATGATTTGTTTTCACCCTACTTTTACCATAGTGCGTAATGAAGTGCTCAACAGCATTCACCGTACCGACCTTCTCTAAATTGAATCCTCCCTTCTCTAGGTTCCCGTGCCTGTCACTTTTCTTTCTGCCTGCCATGAGCTACTTGACTCCTTTCCTCACCTTCAGCACCATCCTGCACTTGGTTCAAAAGGTCTGTTAAAACATCAAAGAGTTCTGTAAGCCCGGGCATCTCCCAACAACGACAAAGAGCTTCCAAAAGGAGTCTCCAAGATGAGCTCCCATTTTCGCCCGATGGAGATGGAAGGCAGCATGCTTACTCCGCATGTCGCGGGTCTGCGTATCCATACCCCGGAAGAGGATATGGAGTTCGATGACATGGAGATCGAGGAGGGTCTGCTTGATGCTCATGATGACGCGGCTCTGAACACCCACCGTAGCCCAGGTGAGGTCATAGAGATCGAGGGCAGTCTGCTTGACGCTCCTGATGGCGCGGCCCTGATCCGTACGTGCCTCCAATCATCTAGGGTCGGACAAATGAACTAACAAAGGCAGACGCGTGCAACAGCCGGGGCGTTTGGGGCAAGGGTGTAGCGAAAGAGTTGAAAGCCAGGGTAAGTCCGGCCTGCCTCACTCATCTCTGAACGATCGCTGACTTTCATTTCTGCTAGTACCCTACCGCATTCGAAGTCTATCGCTCTCACTGTCACTGGTTTACACACCGGACCAGAGAGAGGGTGGTTGAGATAGACGGAGAGTTTCGATCGATCCGAGCCCCCGAGGGCACTTGTCTGATCATCCCACCCCAGAAAGCGGACTATGAGGCTAATGAAGCCAATGAGGCCACTGACGTCCGCCACTGGATCATTTGTCTCTTCACGTCTCGAGGGTACGGAAGACTTGTTAGTCCGAGCGACGTCGTTATGGAGAATACTGAGATCGCTGTTGCGGATATGCGGCGGCAGCTTGACAAGATCGCACTTGATGATACCATCGATGACTGGATCACGGAGCTGTGGGCCTGCCGCTTCAACTCAGGACTGTTCGGAGTGCCCTGGAGCGAGACCAAGAAGATTCTGGAGAGCTCTGGACTGAGTATCACGGTCGCGACTCCAGCAGCTGAGTGATGTGCTGACTCTGTGATACGCTGCTACTTCTGTAGTATGCTGCTGCTTCTGAGGCATACTGCTTCTATGAGGGACATGTTTGCTGCTTTTGTTATTGCTGTTTTCCATGGATGATTTGTTTGCTGCGTTCTTTGAGCGGATGGTCGTTTCATGTCATTCATTATGTGCTGCCGCACTACCCGGACCGGCGTTTCGATATTTATGCGGAGAGGCAAGCGGATGATGTTGCAGCGTCACGAACCAGTGTGATTATGATTCTATTGTCTCATGTGTCCATGCATGATGACTAGTCAGAATGAATAGTTTCAAGTCCCCATACAACCTTCCATCAAACAAAGTATAATACCTACTAGGCTACCTACTTGCCTAGTATCGATCTAGATCGGACTCTGCAAAGCAGCATCACCTGACTTCGCGTTCCGCTCCGCGACACCCGTCCGTGTCCGCCGACATCATCATCCAGTCCACATCCATCCATTGACCACCACCTCCTCCCAGAAAACAGACACCATGCCTCCAGAGAGACAACCCGCGCAGAAGCGCAGACGCCTGCCCTTCAACCCCCCCAGCCGGACAACCGACATGACCACAGCAGCATCCGCATCCGCCTCCGCCGCAGCTTCATCCTCGAAACCCAAACCCAAGGCCAGCGCCAAACCCCCTGCAAAGAAACCCACCACCACCACCACAAAAAAGCCTACAACCACGGCCACGAAACCCCGCGCATCCACCTCCAAACCCACCACCAAACCGAAACCCAACCCCAAACCCAACCCCAAAGACAAAGGCAAAGCCAACGACAAAGGCAAAGCCCCCGCGCGCAACCCCTCCCCCACGCCATCCGCCTCATCCACTCACTCCCACTCCATCCACTCCATCCACTCCTCCCAACCCTCGCCCTCCTCCCAAACCTCTTCGCGGTCACCGGAACCAGAACCAGACTACATCCTCGCAGAAATCATCTCCAAGACCCCGCAGACAGACGACATCCTCACCACGGACCCCGTGATCCCGCCCAAGCTGCTGACGACGCTGCTGCACCACCACTTCCAGAACCCCAAGACCAAGGTCGCCAAGGATGCGAACGCCGTGGTCGCCAAGTACGTGGATGTTTTTGTGAGGGAGGCGTTGGCGCGGGCGGCGTTCGAGAGGAGGGAGGCTGTTGGGAGGGGGAGTTCTCTTGGAGATGGGTTTTTGGAGGTTAGTTCTTCTATTTATCTTTCTTTCGTTTGTTATGTGTGTTTTATTGGGGGG
>KZ826184.1:0-16559 GCA_003184645.1 Aspergillus ellipticus CBS 707.79
GGGGGGGGGAGAAGAGGATGTAGAGGGCGATGAGGATGAATGGGGAGGGGATGAGGTAAGCAGTCGAGAGCCGGTGATGGCTCGTTCGATAGTCTAGTGCGGACAGAGGCAGGCAGTGAACGCGGAGGAGGCCTTGTTCTGATGCTGCTGACTGTTATTGGCGATAACGGGGTCAAGAGAGGGGAGGCAGTGATCTCGTAAGCAGCAGGAGGTGAAGGGGGGAGGGAGGATTAGTTAAAGTATCAGTCAGACAGTGACGTGGGAGGGAACTGGGAGGGAAGAGGACGCAGACCAGCCCCGGGGGAGAAAAGGGCGACTCGGTGAATGGCCAGCGCGCCCGGCTGTGACGGTAGCAGCAGCAGCATGGGCAGCCTGGTGGTTCAGGTGTCCACCACTCGACATTATTATTCCTGGGAATCCATCCGTGCTACGGACACAGTACCGGAGTGACTAAGTTATGCCGAACATAGTTAACTAACTAGTGAACACCCTCGTCACCATCTCTCCATTATTCCCACCCACCACCAATTCTATCCATCATTTATAACTTCACCCCCATCCCCTCCCTTTCCCTCCCCAGCTCCAATTCCCCATCCCCATCCTACCCAACTCCGCCCAAGAATTCCCGAAACAAACAGTCCCCACGGCCGATGACTGATCCGGCATGTGCTGACTCATTCCTCGCCCTCGCCCCCCTCGTCTCCTGGTCCGAGCGCCCTCCCAACCCAACCCAACCCAACCCAATCCAATCCAATCCCATCCCATCCAATCCCATCCCATCTCATCTCCCCCTCCCATGTTTGGCTTTAACTTCGACCCAGCCCAGCCAGCCAGCGCAGTAAAATTACAGGCCAAATAACACCATCCAATCAGCATGACCACAATCACCCCCATCCAGCACTTCCTACGTACACAGCACTCCTAGAAGACTAGACACACAACGGAGTAGAGTACTGAATTCACCATCCGTCTCGGCGATAAGCCCATTCCGGCCTCGCCTCGCGTTTGTCCGCCGGCATCCGGGCGGGCGGCGTCTGGGCTGGGCTGTTACTAGCCTAGGTACTAGTAGTACTACAGCGTACTCCGTTAGCTGTGAGGAACTGGGCTGGAATGTCGGCTCTCGGGCCCAGAATGCCGACGCGCATGGATCTGACTCAGCGGCGGGCGTGATTGGGTGGCGGTCACCGCCTGCGGCCGCGGTTGGGTTTGCTTTGTTTGGGTTTGCTTTGGGTTTGGGGGGGAACTGGGACGGAACCGGGACGGAACTGGCTGGCTGGATGGATGGATGGAACATCGTGTTTCCGTGGGGTTCCGGATATCCGGTATTCCCGAGGGGATCTACAGGGTGGGTTGTGGGTAGCTAGCTACCTACGGTCAAGTATAGATAGACACTTGGGGATGGCTTACTACATACATAATAGTATGACTGTCGGGTGGGTGCAGGAGGGTGAGGGGTTATATTATAGGGCGAAGATTGTGTACAGATATGAAACATGTGAACATTATGAAATCTCCCTAAAAACTTCTATATACCGGGCAACATGGCGGGCGGACTAACATGCCAACTCCTGTCCAGGACTCTATATTCGTGACTGATTATGGTGGTGGTGGTGGTGGTGGTGAGTGAGTGGGTGAGTGAGTGAGTGACGGTAACGAAGGGCGGAATCATTGCTCCTTCTTCGTCTGCGCCTTCGGCTCGGCCACCTTGATGATGTTCGCCCCGACGTGGGAGGACTCCTTCCACCCCTTCTGACGCATCCAGAACCGCTCCGCCGGGTCGACGTCGTGGGCCGACCAGTCTCGCGCGTCCTCTTCCAGCGAGTCTCTGGTGATCTCGGACACTTCCATTGAATGGTCTGCGTCGTCGTCGCCCTCGTCGTCGCTGCTCCTGCCGGCGACTGTCGACTCGAGGTACCGCTTCCGCATCATGTACCGCTCCGTGCGCTCTTTCTTGACGTTGGGGGGCTCGAGCTTGGTCATCGCCGCCCGCACGGCGTACCGCACCATCAGGTAGATGTGCTCGGAGAAGAAGATGGTCAGCAGCAGTGCCCATCCGCGGATCGCCGTCGGCTCGCCGTTCGGTCCCTCGTGGCCGTTGCTGAACATGTACAGCAGGGCCGCGCTGGTGATGCTTCCCACCCACGACAGGAACCCCAGGCTCTCCAGCCAGGGACCGATGGTGTCGGCGCGTTGCGGCCAGGGTCGCTTGCACTCCATGCAGATCTTGAAGAAATCGCCCCGCAGCTCGACCCAGTTGTTGATCAGGAAGGACACGGGGACCAGCGGCCACACGGGCGAAAACAGGGCCAGGTATCCGAACTGGATGCACATCTCGCGCAGATCCTCCGTCACGTCGTAGTCCTCCATGTCGGCCTCGTTGCGCACCCGGGTGAGGAATTTGGTCTCGTCCGGGTGGTCGTCGAAGAGCGCCTCTTTCTTCGTTTCCGACCCATTCTCGGACTCGAGCCGCCCGTTCTTTCTGCGGTTGTAGTCCTTGTATTCGCGGAACAGACGCTGCTTCAGCATCGGCACAATGGTCTCCATGGCGAAGTTGACGACTTGGGCTGTGACCGTGAAGTAGATCACCTGCTTGCGCAGACGGTCCGGGTCGATGCTGAACTCGGTGCGCAGGGACGTCGCGTCCTTCTTCGACACAAACGGCCGCACAGTCAGGTGGAACACGTCGAGGTACGGCACGATCAGACTGGCGAAGGGCACGTAGACGAAGGCCGTGAGGAAGATGGGCAGGTACGAGGTGATGAAGTTGATGACAAAGATCTTCTGTGTCAACGCCACGTCGTACGCCGGCTGGGTCTCGTAATTCTCGTAGTCATTGAGCTTGGTCGCAATGGACGCCAGAACCGTGCTCATCGTCGGGATCAGCGCCGAGAGCAGGATGGTCGGGATGAAAACCTGGACCTGTCAGCCGCTGTCATCGCGCGTTACACATCCCTCCAACCCAACCCAAACTCACCAGGTACGTCTTCAGCGGGCCGTTGTAAATCTCCGAAATGAAAATCTCAATCGCGAAACACGTCGCAATAATCAGTCCCAGCGCCACCGCAGACAGCATGGCAAACGGCACGACCAGCAACTGGCGATACATGCGCTTCGTGGCGGGAAACACGCCCCTCATCTCATCGGTACTCTCATCATGCACCTCCCTCTCGGGCTGAAACTCCCGTCTCTTGGTGCGCACCGCCGAGACGCCCTTCGTCTGCCAGCGACAGCTATAGTCATCCTCCTGTCTCTTCCAGTACTCGATGAAAATAATACACCAGAGACAGTTGACGATGGTATAAATAATCGAAAACGACCCCAACAATAGCCAACACGAAAACCCAAACAGGGCCGGGAAGAGGAGAAACCTGAAATACGACTGCAGGAACGCGAAGTAGAATCCGACCTGTAGAAAGAACCACATTAGCATCCACATCAACTCACACACCCAGTATATTCCACACATACACTTTCGCCAAACGTGTTCCGAATCTGATCCAGGTCCTCGGGCGAAAGAAACGTCTTGCGGCTCCAATCCTTGATGCACTGGCGATTCATATCCTCGTCATGCAGCGGGAAGATCGCATCGACGTTCTTCCACTCGCCATGTTTCGGGGTGATTCCCGCGCCGCCCGCCTCCTTGGGCACGGTGATCATGTGGTAGATGATGCGCAGGCGCTCCGATTCGGATTGCGGTTCGGCGGACGATTCGGATTCGGGTTCATCGTTGCGCACGCCGCAGAGCCAGTCGCGGATGCTGGGATATTTGTAGTACTTCGTTAGTCACAGACGTCACAGACACTCACTGATAATGAGTCCTTGAAGACTGGGGAGGGGGGCTCACCGGGACTGGTAAAGAGCGCGTCTCAGGCTCTTTTTCCGAGAGGCGCGGACAAAGACCAGCAGGGAGGACTCATCGCCTTGGCGCACCTCGGTCTGCAGGCCGACGTCGAAGAGTTTGCGGAGGAGGAGGTCGAGCTGCTCGGTGGCTTGGGACGAGTCTGGGCCGGTCGGGGGTCAGTTTGGTCTGGTCGCATGAAGAGAGGAGAGGATGGAGCCACACCGCCATCTTACCGGTCGCGCCAAAGTGGTAGCGGATGACGTAGTCCACGTAGTGATTGCTATGCACGGGGTCTGGGGGCACGGTGGAAGCCATGGGGATGAGCGCAGTGGGAGGGCTCAGGGGATCATGGGCGCGATGGGGATGGCCGGGGATCGGGGGATCGGGGGACAATGGGCCTTGAAGAAGACGACGGGTTGAGGCGCTTTTCCAGGGGCCCGCGATTGACGACGTCACCACCAGCTAAGCTGTTGGTAGGGTTAGCCCTGCCGCGCCCGCACCGATCGATCGTCACGCCGCGTCGCTATGCCATCATGGGAAACTTTGTTGATCTGGCTACTAAACAGGATGGTAGTATGCTGGTGCGGAAATTCCCCGGAGCAGGATTCCTGGTTTCGATAATATGAGACTCTATGTACAAGAAATTTATCCCTCCGTCTTGGCCAGTGCGACCGACCGACCGACCGATGTGCCGCAAGGGATGCGTGGCAGTCCTGTGCCAGCAAGCCCAAAGCTTGGTTTCATCATGAGAACCACTTGGGTCCAATTCTTAGTTTCTACCTTCCATCGCGCGCACCCCCATCACAATCCCTCCGCCAGCTGGTTCAAGGCCGGTCCCTCCACCATCATCTTCATCCACTCGTCCATGCCCTTGGCGCCAACCTGCTCGTAGAACTTGATGCTGGGCTCGTTCCACTTGAGCACACTCCACTCCAGCCGTCTGCCCTTGATTTCCAGGACCTTGGCGGCCAGGTACTTCAGCAGCTTGAAGCCATAGCCATGGCCCCGCGCACTCGGCTGGACGTAGAGATCCTCGAGATAGATGCCAGGGGCCGAGCGCCAGGTCGAGTAGTTGTAGAAGAACATGGCCATGCCCACGGGCTTGGGGGCGGGGTCCTCGGCCGTCGCAGGAGGGCTGATGAGCGCGGTGTAGACCGATCCGCGCTTGGGCGGGGTGTCGGGGAAGGACAGGGTGGCCAGCAGGGACTCCTCGGTCGCCTCGACCTCGTGCAGGGCCTTCTCGTAGTCGGCGAGCTCCCGGATGAACTGCAGGATGATGGGGACATCTGTGAATCGGACATGCACTCATTAGTCACGGAGCCGCAATCGGCGCCTCCTCAGTGGGCCTGCGGGGCAACACGGAGGAGAGAATTGGAGATGGCTTGCCCTCTGGAGCCGCGAGACGAAGGGTAGGCTGGGCAGACATGGTGCAGATGTCTTGAGCGACGACGAGCAGTAGTAATGGAATTGGAGAAGATGGGATGGATGGGAATCAAAGGGTTGTCTACACCGGGGAAGCGGCGTAGATATAAGATGTCTGGGCCCCGCCGGGCAGGCCAAGTTAGTAGTGGCCCCACCGGCGGTCTGGATCGATAGGCACGCCCTGTGGTTGACAGACATCGCACGATTTGGAAGAGCAAAAAAAGGGCCAATCCGTTACGTAAGATATCGGAATAAATGAATATGAATACTATTTACCAGGTATGATTACAAGTATGTCCTTGGCTCCGCAGGCGACAGCACGGAACTATCGCGATGTGATGGCCGCCATCCACTTTTGCTCGTCGGTCCTGTTTTGATATTTGGTCAGCTCCAATCGCGAGAGTATGAAAAGGGGAATACGAACCGGTCGAAATGAAGCAGCATCCCCAGGACAGGCACCAGCTGCTTCTGGTAACTCTTGTCCTTCTGCTCCAGGAATTGCAGGAGCACATTCTTCAGATAGATGTAGTCAATGGCCCCCGTGCCGGTGGGCGTCTCGCTGCGCCGTGTCGACGGACTGCGGTCCTTGGCCACCGGAGAGGCAAGCGCTTTCCGTGAGCCAGAATCGATGGAGGACCGCGAGGACTGCGACGCATGGCCGAAGCGACCATCCTCCGGGAGCATCTTGCCGGGCTTGCGGAGCTTTTCCAATCGCGCGTTGGTCTCCTCCACTGACCGGCGCAGTTCGGCCTTCTCCTTCTCCAGGTCACGGACCTGCTTCTCGCTCTCGTCCAAGGAATCCCGTAGCCGTGCCATCGCCTGCCGTAGATCACTCAGCTCCTGCGTCGTCTTCTCGGACTCAACCTCCAGCAGGTCCCGTCTACGCTTCCAATCCTTCTGAGAGTGCTCCAGCTCCTCCTTGTCTTCCTCGATAGTGCGGAGGGCTCGCTCCGCCTCGCGCAGCTTACTCTTCAGCTCCTCCAACTCACGCGCCCGACGGCGGCCTTGAGCACTGGCTTCGTCCTCGGCCCGGTCTCGCTCTTCGATGGCAGCCTCCATGCGCTCCTTGAAGTCCCGTACCTTAGCCTCCGCGCGGCCGTCGATGTCGTTCAGAAGACGTCGCATCGTTTCGCCCTCTCGGGTCCGCTCGTTCAGCAAACGATGGGCATCCGCGAGTTCTTCCTCCAAGCTCTCACATCGTTCCCGAGCCTCCTTCATCTGCATACCCAGTTCCGTGGCCTGGTCGCGCATGCTGTTCATCAGGCTTTGGGCGCTGGAATGCTGGGCGGTCTTCAGCTGAATCTCCTCCCGCAGGCCTTCAAGGTCCTTGTTCAGCTGGGTGACCTGGCTTTCGGCATCACGCAGTCGGGCCCGGGCGGCCTTCAACTCGTCCTGTGCCTTGGAAAGGTCCGACGCCAGTTTCTCCTTCGCCTCCAGTGCGTCTTGCTTCTTGCCCTCGGAGAATCTCAAGTCAGACTGGGCGACCGTCAACTTCTCCTCTGCCTTCAAGCGGCTTTCGGTTTCCTGTCTGATCTTCTGGTTGAGAGTCTTCACCTCCGTATCCCGCTCGGAGATCGTGGATTTGAGCGTTTTCAGCTCCGCACGCAGATCATCGTGCTTGCCCTCCAGAGTCCTCAGTTCACCCGTCTTACTTGTCAATGTATCCTTGGTAGACTTGAGTTCCGCTGACTCGCCCCGCAGTTTCTTCAGTTCAGGTTGCAGTTTCTGCAGGGTCTCCCGCAAATCCGTGATATCCTTGAACCGCGTCGCAGCCAGCTGCTGGGCAGCAGAGAGCTCAGTCTCCAACGTGGTGGACTTGATCTTGATGTTCTCATACTCATCCTTCAAGTCACTGTGGGCCTTCTCAGAGTCGGCGCTTCTGGACTCGCTGCTCGTGCGCAACTCCGTCAGCTCCTTCTCCAGCTTAGAGATGGTTCCCTCCAGAGCGGTCTTCTCAGCGCTGAGCTCCTTCACCTTATCCTTCGCCTCGACGTGGTCCTGGCCCAGGTGAAGCAGGTCATCGCGGAGAGTCTCAATCTCCTCTTTCAGGTCTTCCTCTCCCTTCAGCTTGGAGTGGAGACGATCAATGGCCGCGTCCTTCTCCTCCAATTGCTTTTTTAGCGATTCAATATTTTCCTCCAGCTCAGATAGCTTCGAAGCCGTCTGGTCGGGCTCGGCAGTTGGCAGCTGCGTCTCCTCAGGGACAGCAGTCTCCGCTGCCTTGGTGGCATCCTCACTAGCCTTGCCACCCTTCTTCTTCTTTTTGTTCTTCTTTTTACCTCCCCCGGCACCACCTGCCGGAGTTGCAGCTACCGTGACTTGTGTGGCTGGTCCGGGCGATTCTGCTTTCACTTCTGGGGCGGGCGGTGGTGCCAAGCTGTCGCGCAGCTCACCCCACACAGCCTCTTTTCCTCCACTTCCTCCATTAACAGATTCCTTGACTTGCTGCCACTTCGCATTGTCTTTCAGGTTCTCATCCATGAAATCAACAACGTTCTGCAATTTGCCCATATCCTCAGTTTTTTGACCCATTTCGGTCTTGAAGTTAGACAGTGTTGCCTCGGTGTCCTTGAGCTGGGACCGAAGACTATCGACCAATCCCTGTAGAACTCCCAAGCGCTTTTCGTTGGCTTCCTTCTCCTGCTTCAGCTCCCCTAGTTTAGAGTCGAATTCGGCCTGTTGATCAGCATTCTCAGTCTTGGATGTCTGAGCCTGGAGTTGCTCGATTTCCTCGGTCCGCTGCTTCAAGTCGGCTTGCAACTTCTCGATTTCGGCCCCAGTCTTCGACACAGCATCTTCCGACTTTTCAAGCTTAGCCTTCAGCTCGTCGATTTCCTCCTTCTTGGAGGTCTTAAGCTTGTCCAGCTCCGAGTCCTGCTTGTCCTTGATGTCCCGCAGTTCGGTAAGCTCTCGAGTGGCAGACTCCAGGTTGACAACCATGCCTTCCGTTGACTCGCGCGCTACCGATAGGTCGCGCTTCAGCGATTCCGCCTGCGACTTGAGGGTTTCGATCTCCTCCTGCTTTTCCTTCAACTCCGATTCCAGTCGGGGGATCTCGCTGTCAAAAGAAAAGAACTCCTCGCTCTCGCCCTGCGGCTCGGGCTGCTTGGGAGAAGCCTTGGCGTCCTTTTTACCGGACTTTCCAGATTGCGCGGGACCATCTGTTGCGGATTCCTTTGCTGGTGCCTCGTCTTCCTTGGCCTGTGGCTTGGCGTCCTTCTTGAGTTCGGTCACCTCGTCTAAGGCAGCCTTGGTGGATTTCTGGGCCTCCTCCAGCTTCTTCTTGTAGTCGTCCCGGTCTGCGGTTACGCGCTTCAGTTCCTCCACCACCATGTCTCCCTTCAAGGAGATCTGGTTCAAGTATTCTGTCAACGCCTTCGGCTCACTGATTGACGTCAGGGGGGTGTTTTCGCGCAGGGCCGCTTCAAAGGGTTCGATGGAGAGGACGCGCGAGTGGGCCATTCGGTAGGCTTTGAGCAACTCTAGATTGTAGCACCAGGTTAGATCGGATTCCGCCAGCGTTCTCGCAAGGCACGCCTTACCTTGATAGCGAGCTTCCAACTTGCCCAGTCTGCGCAGCTTCACCCTTATCTCTGGCGGCAGCTCGGATGACGACTGGTTCGGTTCCGTCGTGGGCTGAGCCTCGGGCTTCTTGGGAGCGGAGTCGTCTGCGGCAGGCTGGCCCTCCGCAGCACCATCCTCCGGAGCAGCTTCGGAGCCGCCCGCGGCCTCTGGGCGCGGGGTGGCCGATCTGCTGGATCCTTCATCGTCTCCGATGGCGAATTCGGGCTCGAACTCAGTGGGGTCTGGGCCCCGGACGGGGGTGCCTGTATTGCGGCGGGGACGGGAAGTCCGTCGAGTGGGCGAGAGGTTGCGGCCCGTGGGATGACGAGCGGAGTTGGAGCGGGAGATGGCGGTCTGGGCAGTGCGTTGACGAGCCTGTTCCTCGGCAATCCGCGAGTCGATTGCGTCGCGCAGGCGCTGTAGGGGAGTGAAGCGGGATCAGTCACGGACACGGCACAAAGAGCACGGGGAGCATAGATTCCGAGTCGGGTAAACCGCAATCGACAGGTAGAATGGAGGGCGGACACGTACCTGGAACATGGCTGTGGCAGGCCTGTGAGCCAAGGCCACAGTTCAGTAAAGGAACGAAAGTCAACGGGACAGACGGCCGACGACAGAGGAGGAGGAGCAGGGATCGAGGAAAGAAGGGAGTGGAAGCAGTGTTGGCGCTCTCCACGGGGCTGGCTCGGCTGGCCGGTGCTGGTTGGCGCTGGTTGGCGCTGGCAATGCTGGTGGGTGCTGGCCGGTGCTGGCCGGTGCTGGTGCTGGTTGGGCAGAAAGCGGGCGTCCCCAGGCCGGGGAGGCGGTGAGCAGTGTGACACCCCAGGCACTCCACGCTCGATAGTAGATATGCATGTATCCTCCCACTGTGGGTGGTGATATGTACACTGCACGGTGGAATACCTTCTCAATGCACCATGCAGTGGATGAAACCACAGGTGAGCTGTCAGAGAGACACCATGCTACAGAGCACCACTGTTGATATTACCGAGTAGTACTCCGTAGATAGATACCAGATACTACAGACCAGCGATAGCACTATATATAGAAGTGGGCCAGGGAAAAGGGATTCAATCCAGCAGGGACTCGTGGAGATCGCAGTGATGAGATAGGGGAATTACATGTACAGCATTCTGTATCCATAGACAGCTTCATGGACCGAATTGAATGTTACACCCAGCGAAATTTGGCATTACTGCTGAGTATTGGTTTCTTTGGTTTCAGATCAGTCATGAACCCCTCTGGGCTAGGGTGTATACTTCTGGTCCGGTGCTACTCCGTAGTTTGCGAAGTGCGTAGCACGACTTATTAGGTACCTTAGTCTATAAATTCAATAAATCCCAGTATTCTATTCTACTATTCTCTCCTCGCCTTCTACTCAGTTTAGTAAGATACTTAATAAAATACCAAAACAAATAAGAGGCTCGACAAGAAGCTTGATAGAGGTATTAAAATCAACCCCTTCTAGTCCAGGACTAGATAGATAAGTACCAATGGTTATGCCACTCACCTATTAAAGCTTCCATTCATACCGACTGCTGTCACCCGCCCTCGAGCCAATACAAGAAGGGCTGCCTTGATAAAGCTGCATCAAGTAGTTAGTCTCCGAGAACATGTTATGCAGGGTGGATATGCTTTATTACAGGCTTACCCTATGTTACACATGATTGTTTACTCGTGACGGGCATCCTGGGCAGGAAGTTTTTTATAGGACAGCAGTACATACCTTGGTACCTGGTGACTGCTCCCAAGGACAGCACCTGGAACAAGTCCCAGCACATGGCACCCGGAAGTATAGCCCTGTACCGAGGACTTTGGGTCGCTATGACGAGGCGGGGCCCCGTTAGGTACCCGATACCTGGCACCGCCCGGGTTCTGCCCGGATTTCCGCCCGCCTGCCGCGCCCACCGCAGCGCATCCGCCCGGCATTCCCTCATTCCATCATTCCAGCAACCAGCCACAGGCCCGCAGCGCTGCACGTTTCGATCTCAACCATGCTGGCTGCCGCCCGGCCCTGTTGTCTGACATCCACTACCTCCCAGCGTTGCAGCCCAGCCTGAGTTTCCGCGAACGAGAGCACTGCATACCACGCAGACCACGCCGACAAGCAGACAAGCAGACCCCCCCGAAGCACCGTGGCGCTGCCTGGGCCATCCCGAGCTGCTTAGCGGCTGGTCGGTCTCCATCCAGCTCCTCATCCACGGAATCATGGCCCATGACGGCATGGCACCGAATCCCTCGCTTGACCCTTCAAGCCTGGGCCCGTTGCTGACCTCCGCACGATCCCTCGCATCCTCCATCCCCGCCGTAACCGCCAGCTTCCCCGTCTCGGGCCTCTCCTCCCATCTCCCTCCCCCGCCGGTACCCCCTCCGGCTCCCTCAACCATGGTGGGCTGGATCGGCTGGGTGTTTTCCCTCGTCTTCTATGTCATCCCAAGCATCCTCTACTGGATCGTGACCTTCTCGACCATCACGCTGCCCACATGGCTGTTCACGCTCTTTTCCCTGAGCCTGACCTTCACCATGAACTTCACCACCCTGTGAGTCCCGCCCCCTCGGGGATCGACAATCCCCCGCAGTGCGGATGCTAATGTTTCAATGCTCGCGTATCCAGTCTCTTGATTGCGCTGGCCGTGGTATCGACCCTCAGCTGGTTCGTCCGGTACCGTTTCCTGAACATGTACAGCCGTCTGCCCCCGGAGCCCCAACGCAAGGAACCTCAGCTCGACCTCTTTCCCGATGTCCCGGAAGGCGATACAAAACCGGGCCTGGCCAACTACCTAGACGAGTTCCTGAGCGCCATCAAGGTCTTTGGTTACCTCGAACGGCCGGTGTTTCACGAGCTGACCCGCACCATGCAAACGAGAAAGCTGATTGCGGGCGAGACGCTGCTGCTGGAGGAAGAGAAGGGCTTCTGCTTGGTCGTCGATGGGCTGGTCCAGATCTTTGTCAAGTCCATGCGGGACGGGAAGTCAGGTACGGAGGAAGAAATGACCCGCGCGGCGGGTGAATCCTCCGACGAGGATGATCGTCACATGCATGGACAGCAGGGATACCAGCTTCTCACCGAAGTCAAGAATGGCGCTTCGATGTCGTCCCTGTTCTCCATCTTGTCGCTGTTCACGGAGGATGTTCAATTGCGATATGCCGACAGCACGGCGTCCAGTGCTTCCAGCGTCGGTCCCGGGCCGGGCCTTGCGCCTGACTCGTTCCCTGCAAGCCCCCAGGGGGCGGGGGATGGCTCCCCGCGCACATTCGCACAGGACCCTACAGACTCAACCCCCCACATCGACACGGGTGTCGACGACCTGCCCTCCGTGCCTCCATTGCACCTCGGAGAGAGTCAGACCCTCCCCGGCCACGCTCGACGCGATACGAAAACACAGAACAAGGCCCGCCGGAAGTCAGTGCACCCGGACATTGTGGCACGAGCAATGGTAGACACGACCATTGCCATCATCCCTGCCAGCGCTTTTCGCCGTCTGACGAGAGTGTATCCGAAGGCGACCGCGCATATTGTTCAGGTCATTCTTACACGTCTACAGAGAGTCACGTTTGCGACGGCACATTCCTATTTGGGGCTCAACAATGAGGTACTGGGCATTGAGAAGCAGATGACCAAGTTCACGACCTATGATCTGCCGAACGATCTGCGTGGAGCAGCTTTGGACCGCCTAAAAGACAAGTTCATCAAAGAACGGGACCGTTTGGGGCCTGAGGAAGTGACCAAGGGAATCGCCTTGCATAACCCGTACTCTGGCAGGAGACCCAGGTCGAGCAGTTTTCGGAGGAAAGAAGCCGTTCTTCACGCGAAGATGTCACCCCCGAAACGCCCGGCCTCCACAATTGCCCAGGAGAGTGCCTTCGCGACGGACCGAGAGAATGCTGGTGTGAGCCCAGGAGACCTCCTGTCCACCATTCAACTCTCGCGGTTCGGTCCTAGGTATGACCACCTGGCCCCGAGGCTGCTTAGTCCTCTGGCCGAGAAGGAGCAGTCTCCCCTACGATCTCCATCCCCGATGATGCCAACCCGGGGATCACATTTTCATCGAAAGGACTCCATTGATGAGGACGCGCTTTTCCGTGAATCTATCCTGGAATGTATCATGAAAGGCATTGGGTTGACCGGAAGCACCAATGATTTCCTTCGCAAAAGTAGCCATGTTTCGGGAGACGCATCCCCAAAGCTCCTCTCCTACGACTCTCGCCGCCAGAAGGCCGTGTTCGGCAACAATGCGTTTGGGTTTATTGATCCGTACGAAGGCTCCGCAGATGGGGACACGGAGTCCATGACATCCATGTCGGTCACCAGTGCTGGTGGCACTTCGCCGGTAATTGGCTTGAGGGAAGAGCTCCGAAACGACATCGAGATTGTTTACTTCCCCCAGGGTTCTGTGCTCGTGGAACAAGGCGAGCGTCATCCCGGTCTGTACTACGTGGTGGATGGATTCTTGGACGTTGGCATTCCTGTCAACGAGAAGGAGGAAGACCTGGTGGGATCTTCGAGGCCTCAAGAGGAGTTTTTCCCTATACTGAGGCGGACCAACACCAGCTCCTCTCGTGTGCCAAGTTCCGCAGCAGCGTCTAACGATCCTAGACGGAAGAAGCAATCCCGGAAATCCCTCTACCTCATCAAACCTGGTGGAATCCAAGGCTATGTCGGAGCCGTGGCGTCCTATCGCTCGTATACCGATGTCGTTGCCAAGACGGACGTATACGTAGGCTTCCTCCCGAGAGCGTCTCTGGAAAGAATTGCAGAGCGGTACCCCCTTGCCCTGCTCACGCTGGCCAAACGACTAACGAGCGTGCTCCCACGGTTGCTCCTCCATATCGATTTCGCTCTTGAATGGGTTCAAGTCAGCGCCGGCCAAGTCATCTACCACCAGGGCGACGAGAGCGACGCGATCTATCTTGCCTTGAATGGGCGACTGCGGTCTGTTCTCGAAGGCCCTGGCGGTAAGATGACGGTCGTTGCCGAGTATGGCCAGGGAGAAAGTGTGGGTGAATTGGAGGTGATGACCGAATCGACCCGCCCGGCGACGTTGCACGCCATTCGTGACACGGAGCTTGCCAAGTTTCCTCGGACTCTTTTCAACAGTCTGGCACAGGAGCATCCGGGGATCACTATCCAGGTGTCGAAGCTGATTGCGCAGCGGATGCGGGACTTGGTGGAACACCCGGTTGCCGAGAAGGGCGTTGAACCCAGCACTTCCGGCACGGTCAAGACGGCGCGGTCGACCCTCAACCTTCGCACCGTCGGAATTCTGCCCGTGACCGCAGGAGTGCCAGTCGTCGACTTCGGGAACCGACTGCTCCAGGCCCTCCACCAGATCGGAGTGACAAACGGCGCCACCTCGCTCAACCAGGCGGCCATTCTGAATCATCTCGGTCGACACGCGTTCAGCAAGATGGGGAAGCTGAAGCTGTCTCAGTACCTCGCGGATCTGGAGGAGAAGTACGGCATGGTGCTCTACATTGCCGACACAACCGTCAACTCACCGTGGACGCAAACCTGCATCACGCAGGCGGACTGCATTCTGCTGGTTGGCCTTGCCGAATCCTCGCCCAACATCGGGGAGTACGAACGGTTCCTGCTCGGGATGAAGACGACGGCCAGAAAGGAGCTGGTCCTGCTGCACGGAGAGAGGTACTGCCCCCCTGGAATCACGCGTCAATGGTTGAAGAACCGGGTCTGGATCAACGGCGGCCACCATCATATCCAGATGGCCATCCGGCTCACGGAAGAGCCCTCGCATCCCCAAGCCAAGCGCTTCGGGACCGTGCTCAAGCAGAGGGTGCAAGTCCTCCAGGCCGAGATCCAGAAGTATACCTCCCGGCGGATTCGGCAATCGGCGCTCTACTCACCGCAGACGCCGTTCAAGGGCGATTTCCACCGCCTGGCCCGGCGGCTCTGTGGCCGGTCGGTCGGGCTCGTGCTAGGCGGAGGCGGCGCCCGAGGCATTTCTCAGGTCGGCGTGATCAAGGCGCTCGAGGAAGCCGGGATCCCGATCGACATCATTGGCGGCACCTCGATCGGATCCTTCATCGGGGCGCTCTATGCGCGCGATGCCGACGTGGTGCCCATGTACGGCCGTGCGAAGAAGTTCGCGGGCCGCATGGGCAGCATCTGGCGGTTCGCGCTTGACTTGACGTACCCGACCGTGTCCTACACCACCGGGCACGAGTTCAATCGCGGAATCTTCAAGACGTTCGGGGACAGCCAGATCGAAGATTTTTGGTTGGAGTTCTACTGCAACACGACCAACATCAGCCGCTCGCGTGCGGAGTACCACTCGTCGGGCTACACCTGGCGGTACGTGCGCGCGTCCATGTCCCTGGCGGGTCTGATCCCGCCGATCTGCGACGAGGGCAGCATGCTGCTCGACGGCGGCTACATCGACAACCTGACTGTCGGCTACATGAAGGGCCTAGGTGCGGACGTGATCTTCGCGGTCGACGTGGGCTCGATTGACGACAACACGCCGCAAGGGTACGGCGACTCGCTGTCCGGGTTCTGGGCGGTGGTCAACCGGTGGAACCCGTTCTCCTCGTGCCCCAACCCGCCGACGCTGTCGGAGATCCAGGCACGGCTGGCGTACGTGTCGTCGATCGAGAACCTAGAGCGGGCCAAGAACACGGTCGGGTGTCTGTACATGCGGCCGCCGGTGGAGCACTACGGGACGCTAGAGTTTGGCAAGTTCGACGAGATCTACCAGGTGGGGTACACGTACGGGAAGGAGTTCCTGGAGAAGCTGAAGAACGAAGGATCGCTGCCGCTACCGGAGGAGACGGAAGAGAAGAAGAAGCTGCAGCGGACGCTGGCGCCGCGGCGGGCGAGTATTTGATCTGCAGGCCGAGGGTCCGCAGGGACCCGTTAGTCTCCTACCGTTCGGTCGCCTGTTAGCGTTGATGTTTGCTTATACCCCCCTCCCTTGCGATAGACGCATTAGAAGCATCCGGGCTACCCGAGCCCGCTGTTACCCATCCATCCACACGCTTCCCCATCGCGTAGACGTAAGATAAGTGGAGGCCGTGGCGGTCGAGGCCCTGCTAGCCGGGCCGGAAGCGCGCCACGCGGCCAGGGCACGCGGGATGCGATGGATGCGATGCGATCTGCTGGACGGACTGATACTGACTAGCGTAGCCGGCCCTGCAGGATTCAAACTCTAAGCCGATGATTTTCACTTTCGGGTTCGGGCATGATTCTTCTTCCAACCTCCTTCCTCTCCTTTCCTCTTTCTGCCTGTCCATCTCCCATTCGGAGCCTTCCAACGGAGCCTTCCAACGGAGCCCTACAGCGTAGTCCCCGATGTCGGGTCCTCCCGTGCGCGCCCTGGTGCTGCGGACCTGGTGCGCCATCGTGCTGTGCCTCGGCCTGCTGGCGCTGCTGTTCCACCGGCTGCTGCAGGACGATCTCACCCTGGTCATGGGTGAGCCTCCCTATCCACACACACACACACACACACACACTCTCTCTCTCTCTCTCTCTCTCTCTGTCTAACCCATTCATCCACCAGACCAATTCGACAAACACCCCCATCCCCACCACCACCGCCCGAACGCCCTCGTCCTCGCCAAGACCCGCGCCGAGGACGTCTCCTGGGCGTATACCCTGCAGCAGTACGTCTGGGCAATTCATCCGTCCCCAGATGATCCTCGCACGGCCCACTACCTGACCACCCACTGCCAACCTTGAACCCACTATAACCATTGCTCACTATCTCCCGTCCCC
>KZ826185.1:0-16528 GCA_003184645.1 Aspergillus ellipticus CBS 707.79
GGGGGGGAAAGTGATAGTCAATCACCACGGCTCTTCACTCCCATCGTACTTGAATAGCTTCCCACTGTGGGTTTCATGAGTAGAGGCGTCGATTAACCGGACCAGCCCGGCTGCGCTGACGTCCACTGTAAGGGGTGACTTTTCGACGCCGAAGGATTCGGCTCCGCGGTCGCCGATGGCGGTTTGGACCCAGCTATATCCAGTTAGTCGGTCGAAGTAGGTCATTAGGATGGGCAAGCTTGAACTCACCCGGGATCAACAGGGAATGCAGTCAACCAGGGGTCTTCGGAGGAGATCGCCTTGGTGTACCAGTGCTGAACCAATTTGGTAGGGGCATAGGCTGAGTTGCGCATCGGAATGAAGTTTCTATATTTGTATTAATTTCGATTGCCATGCGGTGAAAATTGAATAAAATAATTTGCTCACTATAGTACAGCATTAGCCAGTTGTATACCCCTCGGACATCCAACTTACCGTCAAAAAAGCAGCACTCGAGCCAATAGTCACCCACTTAGGATCCTTGGCCTCCTTGAGGAGGGGTCGGAACGCTTGGTAGAGACGGACGAACCCGTAGATATTAACTTCGACGTGGGGCTGGATCTCCTCGACCTTTACCTCCGCCAGCGTGGGCCAAAGGAGCGCGATCCCGGCATTGGCGATGAGGATATCGATGTGATGGATTCCCTTGGTAGCCAGTTCCTGGACTGCAGCGGCGGGGTCGGTGGGAGAGGTCGCATTGCTTTTGATGATCAGGAGTGTGGTTCCCTCTGCCTTTGGGAGATCTGTTAGGGCTTTGGATGTCGGGTGGGATGGGTCCCGGTTGGCGGCGATGATGGTGTGGTTCGGCTTCTGCAGGTACAGTTCCAAGATCCCCTTGCCGATGCCGCGGTTGGCGCCGGTGATGAGGACGACGGTGGGGGGCATTGTGGAGATACGTGGAAGGATTGCAAATTTGGCAGTTATGTTAACAGACTTGAGAGTGAGTGAATAATCTTGGTAGGAGATATTCAGTGAAGCCTGGCAGAGAGAGGGTCGATATTCAAGGAATCACTGTACTACTTAAATACTTCATGAACTTGCTTATCGATCATCGGAGTGGTGTATTCTGTAACTAGTTAGCCAGGTAAGCTGAATAAGCTTACCTTCAGGCATGCAACTAACTACTAATTGACTAGTTGATTATGCTTAATCTGCTTACTGCTGACTGCTTACTCCGGTGCTTATCCGCATCCTGATCTTTCGAGTCTTCAAATGCAAGGTCCATCTTGAATGGAAGATTGAAGTTGTTGATGATTTTTACACCGCCAACGAAGTTAGTTATCGAGGCATTGAAAAAAACTTAATTCCTTGATTGACGGTGAACTTACTGACCGATATTGATTCCTCATTGTTGACGGCCATGGAATTTCCCTTGCTCCTCAACTCTACATGTAGCTTAATATTACACCAATTTCCATGCCTCCACATTGAAATCACATTCTAATAGCTTTCACCAGACTTAAAGAGATGAAGCTACTGCGGAATTGACACCTAACTCCTGAATACCGGTTACAGGTCAACACGCGCTCTGATTCGTGCAAGTTGGTAGTTAACTGGTCTTAAAATACACCACAAATGACCATACTCCAAGCAAACTTTTAAACTGTGTACAAAGCGAATTGCGCTTGACACCTATTATTTAGCCCATTTCGAATGAATCCGATCTAATCGATTGCCCTTTAAGGGTCGCCTTGGTCGTTGATCTTTCGTTTCCAAATTGACTTGAAGGATTCACCAGCCCTGACGACAAGTTTTTGAAGAGCGATAGATATATCTTGTGGATGACAGCGGCGTAGAAGCTATAAATTTTATACTATGCTGATTTATTATTCCGAAATGTTGCAGCTGTGGGTAATTGTGAAACTGTGGTGCAGTTGGAGGTGACATGTGTAGCTGTTGCCTTATGCTGATGCTGTCCAGATGGCCCTCTGAATCATGATTTACTCGATTATAATTATTCAATCAGCTGTTGTACCATTGCGCAAGGAATGTTTATGGCTTGGGGATATTCCACCCCTTGTAATAATGATGTATGAGTAATGGTACATTATTTTCTGTCCATAATTTAGTACCCAGCTCTGTCACCCCGTTCTTCGGGACGACTGTACATGACTACTGATTTATATCTAGATAAATTCAAAGAGCTCTGTATTGTATAATCTCCATATTGCGTTACTGATGTGTTGTATTATATCACAATACCAGGCATTAGCATTCGATTGTACAAGGAAATGAACCCCCCATTACAGACTGTGGAAAACAAAGGCCTCCTGCCGCTCCTTATGTGATTATTTATACTTCAAGTTTTCCACAGTACAAATCCAAGCTCAACACAGGTTTCAGCTTTGCTAAAATTCAGTAAAGAAACGACATGTTCTAATACTGAAGTATAGCAAGCCGTGAAACGTCTGACTCTGTCTCTAATCGATGCGTTTTTTCAAGGACAGGCATTCGCTCCCGGAGTGGACTGAAGGGTTTCATTTGGGGAAAATATCGCTCTGCAATCTTCATGTACACTGAGATATCCTCCTTGATGAAGACTGACATTGGTTCAGTCTCGACAGTGGATTGGACGTAAGATTTGAACTCGCGATAAGATTCTTTGAAGCAAAACATGATGTTTGGCTCTCTGGGGAATTTCTGATTGAAAGATTCCCCAATTGTCATAGCCATTCTTTTGGTGGTATGAATATATATAGATAAATATCACCAAGCTAAAGATCGCTGTTAAAGCTAGGGGAAGACTGGGGCCTCGGGTTCTAGTTTGTGGGTGTTTTAGGACCTTGTTGGTGAAAGTCGCCATGGTACGGAGTGGGCATTTTGGCCTTTAAATTGACGTCGCCCAGCTAGTGGCCCATTGCTGCGGGACCATGGGCGCCTACAGATCAAGCTGTATTGGATAGGAAGAGTGACCAAATGCACGTGTAGGATAGTAGTCACATCTAACCAACCACCGGTGGTAAGTGCGTACTAGCTACCCGTCCAAGCCGATAGTAAATGCGGGAAGTCAACTCATTCCAACTCTCCTTCCTTCCTTCCTCCCTCCTGCCAACAATAATAAAGCACACTTCTTCTTCTTCTTCTTCAAGGCACTGCAACAACCCGCTACAGTACTTCACGTAGTCTGAACTCAGCCTGCATTTTAGGTATGGATATCCCATCAACCCAACTATCAAAGCCTTCTGTACCGTATATCAAGGGTTCGAATTTCACCGTCAGATCGCACATCCCTCCACCTCCAACAGTAGTAACAAAGGGTTGTTGTCGCAATTTCAACACTGATAGGGAGGAAAGGAGGCGGCTGAGTCCAGTTGAACGATGTCTACAGAACCCACCTTTACTTGGGGCTGAAGGCCATCGAAGCTTGAACTTGGAAATAATTGAGTCATTGAAAGTTGGGGACGGCCATAATGCCCAGGTCTTCATTGTTCATGTTCCCAAACCTGAAATTACCGCATCACCTACTCACATAGTGGCTAAACTATACGACCCCTTCTACTTCGACGACGACGAAGGATATCTGAACCCCTTCCTCTGCGTGGACAAGCACTACACGCACGAAGTCCACGCATACGAAGTTCTCTCCGACCTCCAAGGTACTCTCATCCCGAGATTCCACGGCTCTTACTCATTAGAAATCCCAGTCGAGGAGTCAGCCAAGCGGAGTGTTCGAATGATCCTGATGGAGTATATCCCAGGGTTGTCAATGCAACAGACCACCCCGCAAACGTTCACTCAACAAACCCGTCAACAGCTAATGAAATCAATAATTGATTTCGAAAGTGACGTCTACAAACGAGATATCTTGTTGACGGACCTCTGCCCCCGAAATGTCATGCTTGTGGATCAGAGCGGAGAACAGAAACTTATGTTGACTTTGGGGGCGCGGTTTTCGGCCGTAGAAGATATAATTCTGGGACTAGCAATGTGGACATGTTTCTGGGTCAGTATATCTCGCCGCTTCTACGGTGGAAAGAGTATAGGATGAGGGAATTTAGGGGGTGGGTGGATTGTGAGTGGGATTCATGGGTGAAGGAGGTTTATGGGCATGAGGATGCGGGTATTACGGCGGAAATGCGGGAGAGGTTTTGTTGAGGATGAGGGTCGATAGTGGAGGGTTGATAAAGGAGTCAAAATATTAAACCGCTAGGTAATTAATGAAGACTGCTCACACATCAAGTATCCTCGCGAGGGGGCAAAGACACATCTGTGTCATCCTGATAAGGCCAATTCCGCCAACAGATATCACGCTCATCTTCTTCACTTTGCCGCAACATCTCCATCCGGAGTTGTGAATTCCTGTGAAATGCCCACTCAAAGTTCTCTGGCTCCGTGCCTCCTTCGAGGTCGATTCCTAGATGAGCTCGGATGGAAGAGAGCATTTGCTCCGACTCATTCCATTCTGTCGATTCCTCCATGGCTGCCTGTCGTTCTTGGTCTGTAAACAATACCGGGCAGGGGGTGGAAGATATACGACCCCAGACCTGTGGAGCTGTAATTCCCACGAGAGCTGCGCGAAGATTAATCAGATCTGCGTCCCAGGGATAGCCGGTTTGTTGATACAGGTACCGCCGCATGCTGGGGTGTGGGATTTTTTAGAGCGTTTAAGTGAGCTTCGTTGTGGAGACCAGTAGCTGCGGTGTAGTAAAGATTAGCCTCCTCCACGCGAAACTTGGTTTTGGCTTGTTGCTGTTCTTCTGCACTCATTTCTTTGAAATCTTCTGGGAGAGTGGGAGGCTTTAGACTTTGAGTCCGCGAGAAGTCATGCTCACAAAAGACTGGGTAGCCCGCTTGCATGAAAGTGGGAAGATGACGGTATCTTGCCAGTCTATGATACTGAGGATCTTGGTTGAATTGGGTTCTAGTAGGATATTGCTGAGGCTTAAGTCTGGGTGTCGCAGGATTGGAGAGCGATTGTGTGTACCTGGTGGTATCAATAATGGGGCGATGTCCAGGAATTTCGAGAGAAGTTCCACATGCTCCGAGGGATCGATGCCATGGGTGGTTGGAAGGAGGAATGTCCGTCGAGGTCGGGGTTTTGCATGCTGCGAAGTACAAGCCTTTTCCCGACGAGCGGCAGAAGCCATGCAGTCCTCAGGTGAGAGCCCTTTTCCGATAATCAGTCTCATAATCTATATTATATTCGGGCTGTGGGAAACTTACAAGGACCCCGATCTATTTTGGTTTGACCCCGTTCACCATGCCAAAACTGCCGCGCAGCCATAGGACCTATGCAAAAGTCCTCCAACGGAAGTGGTATCTGTTCTCCATTTCTCCTTGGATGTCCTTGCTGTGATATAAGCTCCCATGCGCGGGGAATGAGTAGGCGAAAGCTTTCTGCTCTATTTCTGCTATCTGCTTCATGATACTTTTTACCTCGTCGGAGGTGAGAGATAGCCACCGTGATGCAAGACTCACGCCTCCAACCCGCTCCATTAGGATACACTCAGCACCGACCGGATTGGTTGATGAATGTTGAGTAGGCCAAGATCTTTGGTACAGGAACTTTGAGTACGCGTCGTAGGAAGTCCATGGTAGCAACCTCGCTAGCGGTACTGTAGCGCGGAGGACCAGCAATGAGAGTGGGTATCCGCGCAATAATCTCGCGGTTATTCTTTGATCTGAGAAGAAATATTTTGTTGAAGCCCCCCTCAGCAAGCTTCATAATGGATGGGCGGTATTCTTCTCCAATTGCTCGACCCGCGACGCGTTGGAGTTCTACCGGGTTGAACTTGACAAATCGTTCTTTCAACCGGTCGCTCTCATTAAATCTAGCGAGGTTTCAGCAGGCAACCACTACAAGAGAGGCCGAGAGGGGTTTCCTGACATACACCGTCGCGAAGTGTGTTTGAAAAATTCATTGTGGGGAGTTGATGTGCTGGAGGACGAGAAGGGCTATTGACTTGAGAGGCCATGGGGAGAGAACGTGTGGAACAGACGTCCTGCTTCCATAAATATGTAAATTTTGAAGAAACACGAGCATCTTTCGCGATAATGCCAATACTAGCTACAGCTAGCCTTGAAGATCGCGAGTCTAACCCATGGGCTGGGCACGTGCGTCTTCCGACTGTCAGATGCTTCTTTTACTCTCAAAACAAAAGATCTGGGACGTTTCACAGATGGGTGAGCAGTGATATCTGTGGGGGTCAGGAAATTGCATACGATGCGATCGGGACATTCGAATGTTTCGCCAGACGGCCAAAGGGGGGGGGGGGGGGGACAGAAAAACACCGGGAGCGGTTGCCGGGGTGGACCCGGGTAGACCCGCTTCCCGCTTATCCGAACCTCCCTCCTTAATCGAGCAACCGAATAAAAATGCTGACGAGGATTCATTGCTTAACCCTGACTGGACCCCTACCGGATGTCTCTCGTAGCGCATGGACCCTAGCGGTGACGGCCGCGGGTCTAGCGGGGGTATACCCGCCTGCGACACCTGCCGCCACCGGAAAGCAACCAAGTGTCGAAGGTAACCCACTCTAATTCTTTCGTCCGCTAATTCTCGTTCCCATGATTTTGTTCCTTTATTCAATGCGATAAAAAAAAAGCCTCCTGTTATTTGTACTGCTACCTTGCATTCGGGCTTACAGCGGCAATGTTCTGACCCAGAAACCTATCTCTCAACAGAACTTTACCTTAAGATAATCAACGAAAAATATAAACAAACAATCAATCAACCGAAAGGAGTACCTATATTCCAAACAATATGTAATGAAGACATCCCATCCCATCTCAACGACATACATCGCGCATCCCCTCTAAACAATCTCAACCAACCCATACCCCGTCGCCTCCACCCCAAACATCGAAACATTAAACGTCGCAAACCCCTCATACGCCGCCCTCAGCCCCGCCGAAACATTATATGTCAACTGATCATCACGATAACTTCTCGCCGTAACCCTTCCATGCTGTCCAAAATCCATCGTGTACGCGAGGGGATACGTTCTATTATTCACAAAACTGTGCCACACATCCTCACTCCTGGTCGAATAGTCATACCCGAAGGAGAGAAGCCTATGATCACCGTTCGCAGAGCGGAAGGTCGCCATGCGGACCTGGCGGCTATCAGAGTAATCAAGGGCCCAGATACTGCCCTTGATATCTGTGCCGGGGACATGCAGCTGGAACCAGGTACCGTTGCGAGGCGCAGCGGTGGTGTTTGTGTTTGTGTTTGTGTTTGTCCATTGGCGGTCGTACCAAGTGAAGGACTGGTCGGGGAGGACGGCGAGTTCTTGGCCGCGCACGGTGATGGTACCCGTTGTGCGCATGGCGGGCATGCTCCATTCGCCGGTGGGTTCGCCGTGCAGGCCGTAGGCCCAGTAGCCGAGGCCACCGTTGTAGAGGACTTGGGATGTGGCAGCGAGGGTGAGGTTGTAGGTGTAGTTGGCCAGGGAGCTGTAGGTTTGCAGCTGGGTGATGCTGTCGGGGGTGAGGGCGCGGATGCCGAAGTTGGGGCCGACGGCGGTGTCCATTTGGTTGTTGGGGAAGGTGGCGTTGGTAGAGGTGTTTCTGGCCCGGAAGTCGAAGAGAGATTGCTGGTAGTAGCGGGGGTCGGTGATGTCGAGGATGCTGGATCGGGCGAGGGCGATGCCTCTGGTGTAGGAGGTTTGGCCGAGGACCATGTATTGGTGGGAGTCGGAGGCGGTGATGAAGGAACAGGTCCGGTAGGAGTCAGAGGAGGACTTGTGGGTTTGGGTGGTGGAGACGTTGTAGGACCAGGGGAGGAGAGGCTGGGGTTGTTAGTGGGCGGGAAGGGGTGGGAGAGGAGGTGGGTGTCTTGCATTGGTATAGTTCTGGTTGTCCTCTGGGGCAAAGTAGAATGGCGTGGCATGGGCTGCCAGGGCCAGGGAAGCGAGGATGATACTCCTCATGGTTGCGATTGAGAGAGGGTTTGACGGGTAGTTGATGGCTTGTTTGATGGCTAAGATGGCTGTGGAGCGGGGGATGTTCGGGATGTTTATGGTTGGTTTTATCATGATCGGAAACTCTATTGTAGAGTAGTGATGGCATAGCTTTGCAGTTTATTTATTTACATCATCCGGGGTTACCTTGACCCAAGTAATCTCAATATCTCTGGCAGTCATGGCACCCGGTGTTCATGCACTCTAAATGCGCTGAGTAAGCGCATTTTAAGTCCCCCAGATCCTAGTTTGAGCTCCCCCATCTGTGCACTAGGTATTAACTTGGCAAAGAAATTAATGAAATCACTTAATGTAGTTAGTTGACACAAGCAGATTGGGCAAAACTCTTAAAGCCGCTGACTACGCGAGTGGAGTGTGGAGTGTGGCGGCAGTGCTGCGATGAGTTAGCGGCCAGCGCAAGCCCTAGTTAACACCGCCGACCTTTACCTTACTAAAGCTAAACAGCATCAAAAATAATTTCACGAGCCTTTCCTACAAAAAATATCCACACGGAGCCATAACCCCGCCTCATGAAGAAACATCATCACAATCCCCCAATTCCAACCCCCCCGCCTTGTTTTGGATATATTCCACCACCTCCGCCGGATGCACCGCATTCAACACTCCCATCACAAACACCATCAACATCGCATCAAACACATACGACACCCACTCATTCTGCATAAGATACCCCGTTGAGCTCTGAAAAAACTCCGCCAGACGGAAGATCGACCGCACGAAGATCATCCCACTGCAAGCGTAGATAGCGAGGAGATGTTTCTTCCAGGGCGTTGCCCACCGCGTCGCCCCGCCAGATTTCGAAAAGCGCAGGTGAAAGATCGCGGCGCAGATGACGAAGAGCCCGAAGAAGATTATCTGAACTAGCACGCCGAGTTTCATGAGATTTTCGCCGTTTGTGGTTGCCGAGGCGGTTTGTTTTGCCAGCATGGCAGCGCCTAGAGGGTTTGGGGGTTGGTGCTCTTGCTGTGACCGGGGCAAAAATTTGACGGAGAAAGAGGAGAAGACTTACCGATAAATTGAATAAAAAAAGAGAGAATATCCCCCACGACAAATATCTTGGTGAGCCAGGTGCGGCGGATGAGCGAGTATTGGCTGCCGTTGGTCATGATCATGATCCGACCCAGTTCCATGTAGATACTTGCGGCTAGTAAGGCGGGGGCAACCAGGATGAAGATGTAGGCAATGAGCATGGGGCCAATGGTGTAGTTAGGGTATTGGGTTGAGGAATAGGCTCTCTAGAAATGGTTGTTTAGTAGAGGTATCAGGGATCGGTTGAAAAGGTCGGGCATTGCTTACAGCAATATAACCAATACATTCGACTGATGGTCCTGATATTAGTTACCTGCCCGAAAGAGGGGAATTCACCAGGGAGAACTCACGCAAGCCACCGATCGCGAATACGACCATAAACCAACATCTTTTGCGGGCCAGTTGCACGATATGTACTCCAGTGGTGATTGCGAAGATGACAGCGAAGATAGCTGCGGCAGGGATCGATGGGCGGTAGTTATAGAGACCCAGGTACTTGACCTTCACCATTTTTCAAAAATCGTCTACTGTGGATGCGGACTAAAGAGCGAAGAATACCGTGAGAAGCGATAACATGGGTCTCGGTGACTACTTAAACTGTTCAATCATGATTTACTTTTACATGGTGGCTTAGCACAGGCACGCACTCATGGCATTACCTATTTCCTTGGCTAGCAGCGCAGCTCAGCCTAGACCACCGAAGGATAAGCTTGCGAGTGTTATAGGGTCGAGGGCTCGATATCGGATCGGATCTCACATATCCCGACATGAAAGATGTGCCGAGAACGAGAACGAGAGCGAAACAGGTGGGTCCGGTCCGGAAACTAGAACATCCGGGAGGCTTGTCGGGATATCGTACGCGGTATATCGTTTATCGTACACTTTGAGGTCAGGGGAAATGGAAGAGGAGTGGGGCTATCCGGGAAGAGCCGTTAGGCAGCTGTGGAAATCGAGTCGGGATCGGTGCTTGGTAACCTCCGATTTGCAATAACAAGCGAGCGTGAGGACGCTATTAGCCGATGGTTTGTATGTGATTGGTGGATATCCGTGGTCTAATAAGCTTTCCGCAGTGCTTAACTTGAGATGTTCTATAAATAAAATTTAAGCCTAGCTATCGAATCTTCGACTATGCAATGTGCAGAATCAGAGATTTTTCCACATCACTCTATGACCAAAATAAAGAAGGTAGGGATTATTATATGTTGGGAATATGAGGCAGAAAAATGTCTGATATTGGTTGATCTGTGTTGGTTGCTAGCTAAACGACTATCTACGTGGAGTTTAACACCTCGGTGGCCAACGTGACCACAACATCACGTGATGCTTGCCTATTAGCTAATCAGCTTTTCTAATACAGCCCTCTAGGCAAGCACGGGTCGCAGCTCATCATGGTCTGAAAAAAGGTGAGCGTGGTCTAACATTCTGCCGGTCATCTCACCGCCCCCTTCAGACCACACCGAGCTGTTCTTGGCATATACTCAGCATAGTCTGAACCCCCCTGTATTAAGGGGTTTAGACTATAATAAGTATCTTAACCACAACTAACTTTAGCTAATTATATACTACGCACGTGCTATAAGAACCTACTCAGTTATAGCTATTATTATCTAATATTTAACTGTATATATTATATATATAAAATATAGATTTATTATATGTTACGGGTCCAGGCGGGAAGCTCCTGGCCCTAAAGGAATGGCTCGGCTAACGCCTCGCTCCGACTTTGTTCCTCGTACGAAAGAGCGGTGAACCAACGGATAAAAGGCCACCTCCCCAACAACATGAAGATTCCTTTTTCAATAATTCCTTCTTGTTTATAGGCACTTCTGTCGATTGTATAAATCCAGAGGTTCCCCTTATATTAGGAATCGTTCCTTCTACCAAACTCTTGCAGAGGTATCCTCGGAGAGAGAAGCAACAATCAAGATAGACAACCACGAGTATATACAAGAACTGGCAAACCAGATAATAGGTCTACAAGCTCAACTCCACGAGCTTTGTACGATCTAACCAGTTCCTGCTGCAGCACCACCAACCCCAGCCCACCGCTTGCGACACCCGGACCCTACTCCGTTCAATGGAGAAGACCTACGTGAATACCGCCCTTTTCTTATTAACCTTCGTACAAAGTTCCTGATTAAGGGAAACGCCTTCCCTTCCGAAGATGCGAAAGTCTTGTACGCCTACAGCAGACTTAAAGGGAAAACTAGCCAACGTCTTCTTTTCTGGATCGCTGTATAATAAGAAAATAACCAGTCCCTAACTCTCCCTGAGTTCTACAACCAACTGGACCTTGTATATTCTGATCCTGACCGCGAAAGAAAAGCTCTCATACGAGTTAATATAATAAAATAAGGAAAGAGAACCCTCCGCGAATTCTTGAATGAATTTAATCAGGCTCTTATAGATGCGGGAGGTGTACTATGGAGTAATAAATAAAAGAAAGTATTGGTTGAAACAGCGATAAACTCAAACTTGCTTGAAGCAATGATAGGAGTACCTTGTGCCCAATCGTACGAGGGATACTGCGAACAACTCCTGGAGATTAAGTATGATATAGAACATCTGGCTCGAATCAAGAGAAAAACAAACCGTACGACGACGATCCCTACTCTGTCCCCGAGTGAGAATAAAAAGAATCCTGATAATATAGATTAGAAAGCGACCACTAGCCAGATAGCAGTGCTCCAGGCTTAGGTAGCAGCCCTTCGTATGAAAACGAAGGAAACTAGTGAGAAGAGGAGAGCGAAATAGGTCTCTCCTGATGAATTGCAGACACGCAGACAGAAGGGCGCCTGTGTTTGATGCGGCAAGGACAGGCACTTTGTCCGGAATTGTACCCTACTTCCAGCAGCTAGGCCTCGTACAATCACGGCAGCAACTACTGGAACTGAAGGAAAGGATAGCTATAAAGGCTACACTACAGATGAATCTGGAACAGAGTCGGAAAACTAGATACTCTCGTACGAAAGCGTGTACAAGAGCCCCGGATAGCTAAAAAGTATTTGCTTGATCTTTAGCAGAATTTTAAAAGCTCGCATATAAATTCCCGACCTTTCACGGTTAATTTATTACTTAACTACTCTGCTTTAGTAAGAATACTTATTAACAGTGGCTGTATAACCTACAGTATAATCAGCGAATGCTTTATACAATAATACCGACTCCAGAAGATACCTATACCGCTGAAGCCGGTAAGAGGGGTGACTGGAGAAGAAGTACAGATTATTTATATTATATAAGCAAGGCTCGATGTAGAAACATACTCAGAAGAACAGGTATTCTTCTATATTCTTAAGGATTATCTGGATTATAATCTGATCCTAGGACTCCCCTGGCTCTACTATAATGATACTTGCTTTAAGCTAAAGCGAGGAAAGTTGTACCTTCGCACGACAGGAGCTAGGATATGGAATAGAGAAAAACGGGCTCTTCCGAGTCCGAAGATTGAAGGTATTTCAGCAGTCGCGATGGGGGCTTATATTTATCGTGCGGAAAGGAAGAATAATATACAAGTCTTCGCTGCTATAATAGGTGATATTCAGAAAGTCTTAATACTGAAGAAGAGGATCGACCCTTATATAAGACTACCAGAACAGTACCAGGATTTCCTACACCTGTTTGAACAGGACCAAGCAGAGAAGCTACCTCCCTACCGAGGAAAAGGAATAGATTATAAGATTGAACTCGTACGATAGGATAAGTAAGAACCGTCTATCCCCTAGGGACTGTTATATAATATAACTCAGGAAGAGCTAGTTGTATTATAAAAAATACTTGCAGACCTGCTTAATAAGAACTTTATCTGAGTAAGCTACTCCTCAGCAGCTGCCCCTGTCCTCTTTATACGAAAACCAGGAGGAGGGCTACGATTCTGTATTGATTACCGGGCCCTGAATGCAATTATAAAGAAGGATAGATATCCTCTTCCTTTAATCCAGGAGACTCTTATACAGATTAGCAAGGCAAAGTGGTTTACTAAGCTTGATGTATCCGCTGCTTTTCACAAGATTCGAATCGTAAAGGGGCAAGAATAGATAACAGCCTTTCGTACGAGGTATAGACTCTATAAATGGCTGGTGACTCTGTTTAGTCTGGTAAATGCTCCAAGTACCTTCCAGAAGTATATCAATTGGGTATTACAAGAATATCTTGATAAATTCTGCTCTGCTTATATTGATAATATCCTTATCTTTACCGACGGTTCTATTATATAATATAGAGAGTATATATAAAAAGTACTTGTTAAGCTATAAGAAGCAGGCCTATATCTTGATATATCAAAATGTGAGTTTGAATGTCAAGAGACAAAGTACCTGGGATATATTATACAAGCGGGTAAAGGAATAGTAATAGATCCTGAAAAGATTCGAGCAATTCAGGAATGGAAGGCTCCTCAGACAGTAAAGGGAGTACGAGGATTCTTAGGCTTTGCTAACTTCTACCGGAAGTTTATCCGAAACTTCTCTGATATCATACAACTACTTACTAAGTTGACTGAGAAGGACAAGATATTCAACTGGATGCAAGACTGCCAGTTAAGCTTTAATAAGCTGAAATCCTTCTTTACTACAGAACCAGTACTGGTAATATTTAACCCCTCTCATACAACTATAGTAGAAACAGACTCCTCCGGATATGTTGTCGGGGGAGTACTCTCTCAGTTCGATGATGAGGGGATATTACAGCTGTGCGCGTACTTTTTAAAAAAGAACTCGCCTGCTGAATATAACTACGAGATCTATAATAAGGAGCTACTAGCAGTTGTACGATGTTTCGAGGAATAGAATACAGAACTACACTCCGTACGAGAAAGATTTAAAGTTATTACTGACTATAAGAATCTTGAGTATTTCTTCAAACCTAGGAGACTTACAGAGAGATACATGCGATGGCACTTTCTCTTAAGCCAATATAACTTCCAGCTTCGATATCGGAAAGGACAGGATAATAAAAGGGCTGATACTCTCTCTTGATGCGAACAAGATCTTCCATCTTCAGAGGAGGACCCTCGAATTACTGGTTGTATGATCCAGTTACTCCAGTAACCAGAAGACAGTTGCTACGCAGCTGTATCTCTGATTATAACTGGAGTATATCTAATCATATCTCTTGAGCACCCCCCAGCCACAAACCACGAAGAGGAGCGGGAGGTAGGATCGTACAACGACTAAGATGTATGGGAAAGAGCCCGAGCCTAAAACAAGACCTACCAGGAAGCTGTCCAATGCCTTGAAGCAGGAGAATGATAATTTCCCCCGTACTTAGGTCTGAAAGTGTCAGTATCGGAATACTATATTAAGAACAGATTCCTATTCTTCCGCTAACGGAAATAGGTTCCTGACAGTGAACCCCTTTGTACAAGTATTATCTAAGCAGCTTATGACTCTCCTATAGCTGGCCACCCCGGCAGGGAACAGACGACAGTACTGGTGACTGAGAAATTCTTCTGGCTAAATCTAGGACGGGACATACGACGCTTCGTACGTAACTGTGACATATGCGGAAGAATAAAGACTTGGAGAGAACAGAAACAAGGCCTGCTAAAACCTCTCCCGATTCCAGACTAACTATAGCAAGAAGTTTCTATAGATTTTATCACTGATCTACCTTTATTAAATAATCATACAACAGTGCTAGTAATTGTGGACAGGCTTATAAAAGGAGTGATTTTTAAGATAATAGGCTCTATTACAGCAGAGGAGACAGCTTAGGCCCTAGTACGAACCCTAGTAAGACGATACAGATTTCTAAGAACTATCGTGTCCGACAGGGGAATATAGTTTGTGAGTAAAGTATAGGCTACAGTCTGCCGACTGGCCTCCGTACGAAGATTACTCTCAACAGCTTACTACCTACAGACCGACGGTTAAACAGAAAAAGCAAACAGTACTCTTGAAGCCTATATTCGAGCCTATATCTGTTATAACCAGTTGAATTAGAAGAAACTTCTCCCTCTCGCTGAATTAGTTTTAAATAGTTGTATAATAATTACTACAGGAACAAGCCCCTTCTTCCTAACCCATGGATTTCATCTCTCTCCTTTTAATCTTAAGGAAGACCGAGAGTCTCTCGCGGAGTACTTAATAAAAAGCCTAATCTAGCAGGGTGAAACTATTATATAAACCATTTCTGAAGTAATAGAGTAGGCTTAAGTCTTGATTGCCTACTTCTAATAATAAGCTGAAGAACAAGCAAATAAAGGACGGAGTACAGCCCCCGAGTATTGAAAAGGTGATAAGGTATGGCTGAAGCTGCGGAATATCCGTACGAGCCGCCCAAGCCGGAAGCTAGACTGGAAAAACGCGAAATACACAGTTCAGGAATTAATAGGCTTACATACCGTACGACTTGACACACCCCCCGGAATACATCCTGTCTTCCATGTGGATCTCCTCCATCTTACAGCAACAGACCTCTTTTCTTTACAAGTAACAGATGATACTCAACCACCTGCAATCCTGGTAGACGGCTAAGAAGAGTAGCTAGTTGAAGATATTACGGATAAGTATTATATAAAAAGAGGCCGAGGCTGGCAGAGAAAATATGAAGTTAAATGAACAGGTCATACTCGTACGACAACCGAACATGCTTCAGCTTTAGAGGAAACTACAGTACTGGACCGCTGGTTACAAAAGACTGCGCTATACCGAGACTTAAAAAAAATCCTTAACCGGACAGCATGGCAAACTTCCATCCAGAACTAACAACCGACCCTCGTCCAATCACCTAATCAACAAGATCCTGGATGGTATTATAGGGGGGGAGAGATAAGAATAAGTCGGGAATAAATTATACCTCCTCTGGTGGACCGCGACAGGAATATCTTAACCGGTGTGACTTCTATTCGCACGAAGCACAAGCACCTCCGAAATATCCGGCCATCCGTACGACCAGTCCGAAGTTGGTGAGAGGGGAATTCAAGCAACCAGTATAATAGGCGATTCCCCTGATGGTAATAAGAAGGCTGTTTATATAGCTTTGTCGGCTAGTTCGAACCTGCACAGTATTAGCTTCGTATGATAAACCAGAATCTATAACTGACCTGTTCTGCTGTCACTACGGATTTACTATAAGTATCGAGACGGACAAGGAACTCATGGTGAGGGAAATGCTAAACTTTCTTCTTTTCCAAGGGTTAGCTGAGCTATCGTACGAAGAGAAGGTAGCCTCCTACCTGGATATCGGTGTGGCACACGGAATAGAGGCAGTGGTTTCCGAACAAAGTAAGGTGAAACCAAGTATATATATAACCTCCATAATCGATCGCCGCACGTGCCGTACGACTTAGGAGACTATGCACAGCACTGGGGGTACCAGGCAAAGAGACAGTACCAAACTCGTTGCCAGGATTGAACTGGGCCATATTTTCGCGATGTTGACGATGCAACTAGTTGGGATAGAAGAAGAAGAAGAGTCCCTGAGACGAGTAACACCGAGCTGAGCTCTGTCACTATACAATACATGACCCCGGTCTACTACAGTGTGGATGACTAAGTAGGACCCATCCCCGTACGACCCCTACCGCCGGGGGGGGG
>KZ826186.1:0-16419 GCA_003184645.1 Aspergillus ellipticus CBS 707.79
CCTCCCCTGCCCCATTGTCGGCTTAATCTTCTCGCCTTGTCCCGAGCAGATGTCGTCCCTTTTCTCGACTCCCTCCCCCTTGTCCTCCCCTCCCCCGTCCCACGCTTTCTTCTGCATTGTTGGTCGGCTCTAGTCCCTTAAGCGCCTGCTGTGCAATCGCCACCCCGGCCTCCCGTCCGGCTATTAAACTCTCCCGTCTAACCCCGAGGCTGTCTTCCGCCGGCCCCGTCTGTGGTACTTGACTCCCTCCACATTTTTTGTTCTGGTCGGTGTACTCGGGCGCTCGTGCAGGCAGACCTCACTCACGCTCTCCCCTTCCCGATTTCGGCTGGTGATCAATGCCACTCCAACCATACATGCTCTGACTTGGTTTTGTTGCTGAACCCGTCCTCCTACTGCTTGCCATTCCACCCCTGAGGTGAACACGCCTTCGATCACCGACATCTTACCGTTGGGATTAAGTATGAGAACGTGCAGTACACTGCCTATGCAATGAGATGATGCAGACAGCCCTTCATCAGCCCATGGGGATGACACTTCTGGCTGATGCCGCTACTTCGTCTCTTACGGCCATCAAAGGCTCTACCTCGTCCGTTTTCGCTTCGACTTCCCCGGTTCTTCCCCCGGAACCCGCCCGGACGGTAGTCACGGTCTATTCGCCAGGACAAGAAGCCATCGTGCAAGTGGTTGCGGAGATCCTCGGCAAGCCATGGACCACAGAAACGTCGCTGTCTACGTTGAGCAGAGGTAGTAATGTGGTCGTTGTGGGGATTCTGGCTACGGAGGATTCAATTCGGAGTCTGCAGGATGACGACCACACGGCCTGCATTCTGGTCAACACCCATTGTGTCGATGATGGCTCGTTCCCGGTCGAGGCGCTTAGCGACTGCTGCCATTATGAATTCCTCTATTCCCTCCGGAGTCCATTTTTTCGCCGCGACCTTACACGCTTCTTATCGCTGATTTTAGGTCAAACAAGACCGCACGAGGACTTGAAGACCAAAAGTCGGACCAACTTTATCTCAACTACGTTCCCCGACGTCCATGCTGCTCTCCCCAATCTCGACATCCTATCTGTGGGCTCGGATGCTGTTGAGATCCGCGTGGACCTGCTGGTCGATCCCTCGCCGCAGGGGATGTCCAGCTCGGTCCCGAGTTTGCGCTATGTGGGACAGCAGTTAATTTTACTTCGGCAGCATACAGAGCTGCCGATTATCTTCACCACTCGGTGCACCAAGGAGAACGGCAAGTTTCCGATGGAGAACCCAACGTTATTCTACAAGTATCTCCGTCGGGCCATCCAGTGGGGGGTGGAGTACATTGACGTCGAGCTCTGGCTACCTGAGGACATTCGGAAACGGCTGTCCGAGGTCAAGGGAAATAGCATTATCATGTCTGCCTTTCACGATTTTTCAGGGACGTGGAAGTGGACATCTCCAGACGCACCCCGGATATTTGCGGAAAGTGCCCAATATGCGGATATTGTCAAGATGATTGCGATGGTCAATACGATTGAGGCCAACTACGAACTTGAGTACTTCCGATCGACGGTTAGAAAGAGCCACGGATCGTACCCACTACTGTCGGCGGTTAACATGGGTCAGATGGGGCAATTGTCCCGAGCGCTCAACACGGTGTTTTCGCCCATCACGCATCCCTTGCTGCCAATGATTGCCGCGCCAGGGCAACTGACCGCGGCCGAGATCAACGAGGCCCTCCATATCATGGGGCAGCTTCCCAAGCGAGATCTGTACGCGATCGGGTCCTTCCGATCGACTCCACAGTCGATGTTTATGGAGAAATGTTTCAACGAGCTCAGCCTGCCCCATACTTTGACCTCGATCGACCGCGGGCCCACGGGGTCCATTGAACGGGTGATCACACAGCCGACCTTCGGTGGAGCGTCTGTCCACCCGCCGATCCCCAGCGGGACCGCATGTATCCCCGCCGTCAGCGAGGCCGCGCGGGCGATCGGGCTGGTTGATACGATTGTGGCGGAGTGCGGGCAGGGGCCGCAGCCGCAATTGATTGGCGAGAACGCGACGTGGAAGGGGATCCGGGCGACACTGACGCGGGACTACGTGCCATCAGCATACCGAGGCCGGGCGGCCATCATTCTGGCGGGAAGTGAGAGTGAAGCGTCGGCGACGATCTTCGCGCTGCGCAGCTTGGGGGTGGGTGCGATCCACACGGTTGGGTTCCGGGCGCACGGGCCGTTGGCGGAAGGGCTGGAGCCGTTCACATCGATCCAGTCTGTGAAGATGGTAGAGCAGCCGTTCGCGATGGTGTCGGCGCTTCCGCCGGAGAAGTCGCTGCTGGTACAGCCCTTGCTGCGTCACTACCGGAGCAGCGGGCGAGCGTCACCGCCGTCGACGCGGGGGAAGGTATATCTGGACCTGACGCGAGGCGAGCGCACCGGAGATCCGGTGGGGGTCGCGGTGTGGGCCGGATGGACGGCATACGGGATCGAGGATGTCGATGCGTGGACGACGGTCGAGACGCTGCGACTGCTGGTAGGACAGAACGTGCCGTTTGATTTTGTGCGGATGGCGTCGGGCCGGGTGTTTTGATGGGATATGGACGGATGTATAGAACACGTAAATGCAACTGAGATGACATGATAGGGCACTGCAACTCCATACATACACGCCAGCGATCTTGGCTTCGGGTCCTTTTCGTCGATTCATCACTCTTCCTAGCAAAGTAGGCCCTGGACTCATCGGAAGCCCCACCGGGTCTGTTCCGGCGGCAGGAATCGAACGAGACGGGTGGAGCAAGGGTCGTGAGGGCTACTTAAGAATTGCTGGAGTGCTGTGCAGAATGCTTGTGTGGCACTCTAATTAGCTGTTAGTGTAGTCAACACGACCAGGATTGCTGCTAGCCCGGGCTAGGGTGTGCTCCGCCTGCAGCGCAACCAAAAGCAATTAAATCTCATGTGCCGGTCGAGGTGACTGACGGGTGTTGGCTGCAGCCAGTCTCTGCAGCGACCGTAGATTGCGATCGACTGGGGGTTGAGGAGGCCTGGATGCTCCTGATGGCTCCTGAATGCTCCTGGGTGCTGGATGCTCTGCGGCGGACGGGCATCCGTGATGGAAGCGGGAAAATCCCGCCGCGGCAACGGGAGCATTTAACCGACGAAGCTTGCAGTCTCTCCGCAACATGAATGATCGAATCATCCAGGATGGCTGATCAACTCCCCGCATCACCGCCGGCTAACCCCATCGGCGCTAGCCCACCGGCTTCTCCACGTTTGTTTAAATCCGGGGTCACTCGCTTTTCTCCCTCTTCCTCTTCTTCCCCTCGCCTCTTCCCGCCGCCGACTTGCATCCTCCGTCCTCATCCCCATCCCCAACCCCCCCCTCCTCTTCTGCCCTCCTATGTACAGGCAATGCCATGTCCCGCCCCCAGGTCAGCATCGACCGTCTCACCCCCCGTCGCGCCAATGCCGAGCCCCGCGAGTCGATGAACTGCAAGTCCTGCAGGAAACGAAAGGTACCCACCCCCACCCTGCCTCTCGCCAGTCAATCGACCCCCCCGCTGACCACTCAGATCAAATGTAATCGCCTGCGCCCGAGCTGCGAGGCCTGCAAGGTCTTCCAGTGTCCGTGCATCTATGGTCTGCCTCTCGTCCACTCCCGCACTCAGAGCGTGGGCCTTGCTGATACCAGTAGACGCCGTTCCCAAGAAGCGTGGGCCCAAAACGGACGTCCTCGAGGCCCTGCTGAAACGCGTCGACGGGCTTGAGAAGCGCCTACAAGAGGACTCGCCCATCTCGCCCACATCTTCCTCGTCGCCCATCAAACCGTTGGATCAACTGCTGCAATCCGCCTCAACCTCATTTCAGCCCCCACCACCTCCCCATGGCTTTCCGCCCCCGCAGCCACCACCCCAGCCGCAGCCTCGCCTGCCGGACACCATGTTGGACACCTACTTTGCTCGTCTACATGGGAAGCCGTACTGGATTCTGGACGAGCCCGCGACGCGTCAACGGCACCAGCATGGGCAATTACCGTCCCATCTGTCGATGGCTATCTATGCGCTCACCCTGAGGTCTCTCTTTCCTGGCGACTTGGGTTGAGGGTTCCGGCTGACTGGATCCAGATATACCACTCCTAATCCACCGCAAGGAAGCCTGGAGTATGCACGACAAGCCCGACGGCTGGTGGACATCGATAATCCGTCAATCGAGGGAACACAGTCTCTACTGCTGCTTTCTCAGACCTTCTTCGCGCACGGCTGCGGCAAGACAGCTTATATGGTCCTAGGTATGTGAGACGTCAACTTCCGAAGACGAGAGGCTGACTCTTCAGCCAACGCTATATCCATGAGTATGGCGCTGGACTTGTATCGAGAGGTGCCCGCTCAGACACTGCCCGCGGCGGAGTGCGAGACGAGGCGACGTCTGTTCTGGACCGTTTACGTTATGGATCGATTCCTCACCTGTGGCTCCCGACGACCGGGTCTCGTCGGTGACCACTCCATTGTCTTGCGTCTCCCGGGCGTTGGATCCGAAGCTGGTGAATTTTTCAACCCGGTCGGTCCCAATATCCACTACACCCCGGACCGTCGGAAAGGCCCGAGCGGTCCAGCACTCTTGGTCGATATCACACGCATCTTGGGCGTCACCAATCGCTATCTGGCCGCCGGGGGCGTCAAGGGCGACTCCCATTTCCCCTGGCATGCACTCTCCAACCTATCCAAGATCCGCCAGGAACTGGATATTTGGGCGGCTGGCACGCAGGATCTATTCGCGTCAATCGAAACACTATTCGGGCATCCAGAGAGCACGCTGCTGCTACTGAGCAAGCTGATCTATCATCAGGTGCACTGTCTCCTCTATCGACCGTTCCTGCCGATCGACCTGGTGGAGCTGCGGGGCACGGGGCAGCACCAGTCATGGCAAATAGAGGCGACGACGCTCTGCTTCTCGCACGCCAACGCGATCGCGGAGCTGGTGGAGCTGGCGCGGCACGCCCCGCGGATCGAGTGGCCGGACCTGGTAGCGTACTGTGTCGGCACGGCCGGCACGGTACACATCCATGGTGTGCACTACCACGGGCGGGAGGGGGAGGTGTTTGCATCGAGCGCGGACTTCTTGACGCGCGAAATGCACCAGCTCTCGTGGCTGCGGCAGTACTGGGCGGGGGTGCAGCATCAGCGGGAGATGCTGCAGACCATATCTTCCTGCCATGCGGATGTGGTGCGCACGATGGCTGTGCGGCCGGTGCGGTTCGCGCCGGTGTTTCACCTGGAGGATTTTATGGACCGGTATCCGGGGCTTGTCGTGGACGGAGGGCATGTCCGGCTAGTGGATGCGGACGAACCGTAAGTGGACGGATTCATTGTGTGTGTCTTGTTGCGCGCGCTTACAATTGCACAGGCTTGTACTGGATCGACCAGACTTCTCCGGGCGACTGATGTACCCGCCGGCACCCGCATTACAGTCTCAAGGTCGAGCATCGATCGGATTCCAACCATCCCCACTATGGCCACAACCTGAGCTGAATCTGGCCGACGGCGGTCTCGGGTTCTCTCCGGGGGTGGGTAACTCGCCCGCGGCGTTTCTCTCGGAGACTTTTACAGCACCCACACCACCGGCACAGCCGCAGTACGCGACGTTTCCCTTCGAGGCCACGCCGGGAGGCCCGGCATTAACGCCGGACGCGCCATCCCAAGGCAGCTCGGGCGGAGCGGGGACGGGGGCGGCATCTGGGGCAGGCGAGGGCGAGAACGACCCGTTTCTAAGTCTGCTGGAGCAGTTGGCGGAGAACGAGCACTCGCAGGGCGGGCCCAGTGAGCTGGATTTCTTCCTGGGGGAGGGGTTGGAGCCGGTGGCGGTTGCAGGGGAGACGCTGGCGGTGGAGGAGGGAATACCCGAGCCGGACTGAGCATCACGGAGGGATTGGAGGACACTGACTGATACCCTGTACATTATCTACTCGCTCGTACATACTTAGCACCCCCCTACCATGCACATAGCAGCTTCATCGTGGCAGCCCACAGCCCACCCATGCGGCCGCGGATCACCTGACATGACATCACGACGCCATCCGGGAGGATAGCAGCCGGGGCCCCAAGCATCGTGACGGGTCACTCGTCCTGCACCTTCAACCCCACGAAAGAAATAATGTTTAGGCTCCCATGCGGGCGGTTTCACGCGACCGAATAGCATGGACTACCACATCGACACGCTCGCCACCAGGAACCACTGGACCCAGGGCTCGCCGACCCGGCCCTTCACGGGCATCGTCCGGCTGTTCATGGCCGATCAGCTGTCGGCGGAAACGGCAGCGCGGGAGATCGTCAGCGTCGTCAACGAGGTCTACTACAACAGCGAGAGCGCCCTCGTGGGTAAGGCACTGAGTTCCCAGTGTATAGGTACTAGCGACTAGCGAACTCGCGACTAACCGCGACACAGAAGACAACCTCCTGGACCTATGGCGAGCCATCGTGCATACCGCGCGCATCCTGCCGCGATGTATATGCAGTGCGCTGCATCCCCTCACCCCCAACCCTGACCCCCCGAGCGCCTCCCCCCAAACCACGCCCCTGCAGCGCAAACTGCTCACCCTGCTGCATCTGCTCGCCAAAACCCCCAACACCGACCCCATCCCCTCGACCCTCCTCCCCACCACCAAAGACGACTCCGCCAACACCAACGCCAGCGACAGCGACAGCGACGGCGGCTACGGCTATCGCTACCACCCCTCGCTGTCGCCCTACCTCGGCTCGACCGTCTTCTCCCCCTTCCCCCGCCCGCACGCATCCTCCTCCTACCTCTCCGCCAACCCGAAGCCCATGCGCCGCACCCTGCACCCGGACCCGGAGACCAAGATCCGGCACAAGCGCGGGATCATCTGGTCGGCGCTCCCGTTCTTCGGGGCGGTGGTGGGCGAAGCCTTCCTCGACTCTCCGGGCGGAGTCTTCTGCTACTACCACCCCGCCTGCCCCTCCCACCACCCTCACCACGATCCAGACCCGTACCCGTACCCGGACGACCCCGAGGACCGCGAACTCATCCTCACCGGCTTTTCACCTCCTGAAACCGAGGCGTGGATGAACCTGATGAACTTCCTGGCGCTCATGGGCGCCGAGGGCATATGGACCGGCCCGGCCATCGAGGACGTCGCGGGGGGTGTCTTGGGCGGGACGATCGAGAAGGGGTTCTCGCTCATTCCTCCCCCGGCGCCATCCTCTTCTTCTTCTCTTCCTTCTTCGTCGTCTTCCCAGTGTGGAGCAGGAGCAGCACCAGCAGCAGCAGCACCAGCAGGAGGAGGAGAGAGTAATATCCCGCTCAACGGAACCCGCGTCACCCAGCCCCCGGGGACTTTGAATACGGCTGCGAGTACGAATATGAATGAGGACCCGACCCTCCGCAAAGCCATCATCGATCTCGGGGTCGCGTGCGCGGGCATCTGGGGGGTGGTCTTCGGGGAGGAGCTGTGGCGGAGGCGCGGGGAGGGGAAGCTGGGGGTGAATCGCGATCTGGTGGTGGGGATCTCGCTGGACACGTCGGCGGCGGAGCGGGAGGCGGACGGGCGACTGGGCAGGGAACTGGCGATTCCCAGGGACCGCTGGGAGCTCTGGATCGGGCGGCTGAGGGGCTTCAGCGAGATGCGGGGGCTGCGGGTCGAGACTCGGCAGGTTGCGGCCGAGGCGGCGGGGGCGATGGAGGGGGCGCTGAATGCCACTGGTTGACGAGATGCATACATACATAGTGCACAATATAGTAGTGGATATGGTTTGTCTAATACAATAATCGGAGAAGTCTTTTATTATTTATCACTTCATAGATACCTTTCAAGTTCCCCAGTACATCACACCACTGCAGTACATCCCTCCCTCTCCTTCTCGGGCCACAGATACATATACATTCAAGTAAACCAACCCCCCCAAAATTATACACTACCTCCAATTCCAAAAATACATAGTGGCCCGAGGGGGTTAGTAACACCCGTTGTGGTGAGGTTACACAGCAGTAATGGATGGTTATAGATAATTTTATACAATTACTAACTAATTATAACTATTATATATAATTTACAGTGATTATATAGTAGTATAATTATTATAATTATTAAGAACTTGTATTATAACTATTTATAAATTATTTTAAATCTTTTAATATATAGTATTAATATACTTTATTACTAAATAATATTAATTTTTATTTATAATTGATATTTACTTTACTTCAGTTTCAGTTTTTTTTTATTACTATTACTACTTATTAGTAGTAATACTAATATACTAAAAATTATATACTTTTTAATATATTATTTATATTTATGTTAATATTTATTTAATTTTTTTATTATATTATAAAAAATTTTATTAATATTTTTTTTTATTTATATTAGTCTACTTTTTTTTTTTTTTTTTTTTTTTTTTTTTTTTTTTTTTTTTTTTTTTTTTTTTTTTTAATTTTTTTTTTTTTTTTTTTTTTTTTTTTTTTTTTTTTTTTTTATTTTTTATTTTCTATTATTTTTACTCTTTTTTTTAATATTTTTTTTATATTTTATTTATTTTATTCTTTTCTATTATCAGTATTATTTTATTACTGGTTCTACTATATTTAAACTAATATTTTAATTATATTATTATAGAAAATAAATAAATATAAAAATATCTAGTTAAATAAAATCTCTAGATTTATAAGATTTTTTTCAGAACCTGCCTAGCTGATTAATATATAGATTTTAATATTAGTAATAATACTGATACTCTAATTTAACTAGATCCAGAAAAAAGATATAAAGATGTCTAAAAAATATTAAACTTAATTAATCCAGTAAATTAGAAGAACTGGTTATAGTTTAATCTTATTAAACTATATTAGATAAAACTGTAGGATAACTATTTTAAAAATACTTAAGAAACTATAAAAAATATAGAACTTAGATAAATCTAGAAATTATTTATATTAAAAACAATTAATAATAAAAAAATTTAATAATAAAACAAATTTATAATAAAAACAATATAGTTAATTAATCTAAAATAAAAATAAATAGAAAATTAGTAACTATCTAATTTATTTTCTTTTTTAAATTAAAATAAAAAATATATATTCTAATAAAAATTTTTTTATAAATAAAATCTTAGTAATAATAATATAAAATAAATAATTTAAATTCTAAAATTAATTCTGATTAAAATATATAGTCTAAACCAGATAAAAAAAAATATAAAAAATACTAATATCTTCAGAATATTAAAAAATAGATTTTATTAAAAACGCCAGCTAGAAAAAATTAATAGTAAACTTATTATAGTAACTGGTACAGGCTTTACTATAAACCCCGGTACAGGTACTAGTACTGCTAAGTCTTAAAAAAATATCTAAAAAATATTCTAATAGAAGATAAAAAAACTATTAAATATTAGAAAAATAGATTAATATTAATTATTAATTCAGAAATTATATAAAAAAATAATACTAGTTTTATTAAAATTAATTCAGATATTAATATTAATTTTATATAAATAATATCAGTTTTATATTAAAATAAAAAATATTTTTATTCTAAAAGTTTTTTTTTTTTAATATTAAAAAAATTACTGGAAAATAGTAATAATTAACCAGATATTCTATTTTATAAAAATAAAAAAATCAGTACTTATTAAGACTAATAATAAAAAAAAAAGAATAATAATATTAATAGTATACTAGATCTAGTAAAAAATATTAGAAATAAGATTTTTAATTAAAATCTTTATAAAAGTCTAGAAGACTTTAAAATCTTACTAATTATTAAAACAACTACTAATTTTATAATAAATTTAATAAAAAATAATATTAATAAATTATAAAGATAATAATAAGAATTTAATAATAAGAATTTCTAGATTAATAATAATAAAAAGATCTGTTATAATCTTAATATAATAAATAAAAATTCTATGAAAATATTAGAAATAGTTTAAAATATTATTTTAAAATTCTGATAATCTTATATAATCTGGCAGTTAATATAAATAATAAATAATAAGACTAGTAAAAAAGCTATTCTTACAGATTCTATTAATTTTAGAAAAATATAAAAAATTATAAAATTTATTTTAATTATAAATTATATAAAAGATTCCTATATCAGATAAATATAACTAATATTTTATAAATTATTAAATAAAAAAAATATAAGATATTCATAAAATCTATTTTAATTATAATATTTTTCTATTTATTAAAATAATAAATAAACATAAAATTTTTAATCTAGAGATTAATAGAAAATATATAATTATTCTAATAAATTACTAGATTTTTAAAATTAAATATAATTTATCAGCTATTTTAAATTAGTATAAAAATAAATATTTTTTATAATATTAGATATCTAAAATTATATTATCTAAATTTTTATATATACTAAGTAAATACTTTAATTTAGGTTTATATAATAAAATATATTATTTAAAGAGTTTATTTAGAGTATTATATATAATTCAGTAATTAAAAAAAATTTAATCTGTTTATAATAGTAATACTCTTTTTTAATATTTAAAATTCAGATTTTACTAGATATTTTAAATTATTATTTTATAAAAATCTATTATTAGTAAAAATGTTTTTTTTAAAATACTTATTATAGAATCTGAAAATAAAAAAAAAATTATTTTTTATTTAATTTGTTTTAAAAATATATATATTTATAAATTATAAATACTATAAAAAATATATTAAAAATATACCAGCTGTTAAAGCAGATTATAATTTATTAGATTTTAATATTATTTTTATTAATTAGAAGCAGCTATACTATTAAAAAAATATTTTATTTATTAAAAAAAATTTTTTAAAATTTTTATTTACTAAACAGGAGCAGGAAGCATATAATATTTATTAAAAAACAAATTAGAAAATAATAATTTTTAATAAATCTGAACCAGATAATCTTAAATATTATTAATAAATAAAGAAGGTATATAAATTTATAATAAATATTTTATAATTAAATTTTATTATATTTTAGTAGTTAATAATTATAAAAACATTATTTAAAATACTGAATACTCTAAAAAACAAATTAGTTTTAGTTTTTATACAGTATCTAAAAAATAGTAATAGAAAAGTTTTTTTTAAAAATTTCTAATAAGTATCTAAAAAAATCTATATATAAAATAAATTTAAAAAATAAGTAGTAGACTAGCTGGATTAATAAAAGATTTTCTAAAAATACAGCTGATACTACTAATTTTTAAAAATTAAATATTTTTTTAAAAAGAAAAATGTTACGGGTCCAGGCGGGAAGCTCCTGGCCCTAAAGGAATGGCTCGGCTAACGCCTCGCTCCGACTTTACTCCTTGTACAAAAGAGCAGTAAACTAACAGATAAAAGACCACCTTCCTAATAATATAAAGATTCCTTCTTTAACAATTTCTTCTTATTTATAAACACTTCTGTCGATTATACAAATCCAGAGGTTCCCCTTACAAAAAAACTATTATATAAATCTTTTTTTCTAATAAAAAAATCTATATTTTTATAATACTAAAGAAGACTGATATTAATTATAAGATTTTATATATTTAATTAGAGTAAAAAAATTAGAGTTAAATTATTAGAAATTTTAATAAAAAACAATGTTTATAATAATTTTAATAATATTATATATAGTAAACTCAGTAGGACTAAATCTATAGAAAATATATTAAAATATATATTTTTTTAATATAGTACTGAATTTAATTACTATTAAATAGATAATTAATTAAATAAATTAATATAATTAGATTTTTATTATACAGATTTTTAATTATAAAATATTTAATATATTTTAAATATTATTAAATAAAAGAGCTATTTAAAAAATATTATTTATAATATTAATAGATATATTATTATCTTTAACAGTAATTTTAAATCTTATAAATAATTATATAAAGACTTTATAATAAATAATTTATAATAAAAAATTAATTTATTTAGAAAATAATAATATCAAAAAAAATATTAATATTAATAATCCGGATAGAATATTTAATATAATGATAGTAGTATTAGAGAGCAGGAAATTTAAAAACAAAAAAATTTTAGAAAAGATAGAATATAGATAAAAAAAATTTAAAAAATAAGAAAAAAATAATTTAAAAACAATAAAAAAAATAAAAAAAATAAATTTAATAGAAGTAATAAAAAATAATAATATATTAAATTAATATAGATTTTTTTTAAAATTAAAACAATAATATAGACAGGAATATTTTTACTTTAAAAAAAATTAGTTAAATATTTTAAAAAATTAGTTAAATATTTTAAAAAATTAATAAAATATTTATAAATATATAAAACTTTTTTAATATATTTCTAAATAATATAAATTATAAATTAATATATTTATTAATATTAAATTGTCTAGTAAAAATAGATTAAAAAATAATATAAAAATAATATAGATTAAAGTACTAAATTATAATGTAATATTATATTATATTTATTCTAAAAATTAAATATATTTTTATTAATTCTATTTTTATTAATAGTAATAAATTTCTAGATATTTTATAATCTTAGATAAAAATAAAAAAAAAACTAAAACTAAAAATATTACAGAAATTAAATAATATTATAAGATTTTAGTTAAATCTAATTTAAAATTATATAGTATTAATAAGAATTATTAGTAAAAGAAATATATATTAGCTAAATATATAAAATACTATACTAGATATTATAATAATAAAAAATAATAAGATTATTATTATTTATTAATATTAATAATTAATAATTTAGAATATAGTTATATTTAACTCTACTATTTATTAAAAATAATAATTTAAACTAAAAAACAGATACAGTCTTTATTATTTTTAAAATATATTAATTAATATTATATTATGATTAAAAAATTAAATTCTAAATTTCAAAAATTTTAGTTAAATATAGTAATCTTATATCTATATTATATAGTGTTTTTGATTTTTTATCTTTTCTAATATTAATTTAGATTTATAATTATAATATTCTAATCAGACTAGTTATAGAATAAAAATACCTTATTTTAAAATAATTAAGATATAAAAAAAAATAGAATTATAAGTTTTTTTATTTATTTTAATAGTAATCTAAAATTATAAATTATTAAGTTATAATTCTTAACTAGTAGTAAAAGATTTATTAATAAAAAATTAATATATTATATAAATATTTTATTATTATATTATTTCTAGTAAATAGATTAATATATATTTGTAAGGGGAACCTGTTACGGGTCCAGGCGGGAAGCTCCTGGCCCTAAAGGAATGGCTCGGCTAACGCCTCGCTCCGACTTTGTTCCTCGTACGAAAGAGCGGTGAACCAACGGATAAAAGGCCACCTCCCCAACAACATGAAGATTCCTTCTTCAACGATTCCTTCTTGTTTATAGGCACTTCTGTCGATTGTACAAATCCAGAGGTTCCCCTTACATTAGGAATCGTTCCTTCTACCAAACTCTTGCAGAGGTGTCCTCGGAGAGAGAAGCAACAACCAAGATGGACAACCACGAGCATATACAAGAACTGGCAAACCAGATAATGGGTCTACAAGCTCAACTCCACGAGCTTCGTACGATCCAACCAGTTCCTGCTGCAGCACCACCAACCCCAGCCCACCGCTTGCGACACCCGGACCCTACTCCGTTCAATGGAGAAGACCTACGTGAATACCGCCCTTTTCTTGTCAACCTTCGTACAAAGTTCCTGATTGAGGGAAACGCCTTCCCTTCCGAAGATGCGAAAGTCTTGTACGCCTACAGCAGACTTGAAGGGAAAGCTAGCCAACATCTTCTTTCCTGGATCGCCGTACGACAAGAAAACAACCAGTCCCTAACTCTCCCTGAGTTCTACAACCAACTGGACCTCGTATACTCTGATCCCGACCGCAAAAGAAAAGCTCTTGTACGAGTTAATATAATAAAACAAGGAAAGAGAACCCTCCGCGAATTCTTGAATGAATTTAATCAGGCTCTTGTAGATGCGGGAGGTGCACTATAGAGTGATAAATAAAAGAAAGTATTGGTTGAAACAGCGATAAACTCAAACTTGCTTGAAGCAATGATAGGAGTACCTCGTGCCCAATCGTACGAGGGATACTGCGAACAACTCCTGGAGATTGAGTATGATATGGAACGTCTGGCTCGAATCAAGAGAAAAACAAACCGTACGACGACGGTCCCTGCTCTGTCCCCGAGTGAGAATAAAAGGAATCCCGATAACATGGATTGGGAAGCAACCACTAGCCAGGTAGCAGTGCTCCAGGCTCAGGTAGCAGCCCTTCGTACGAAAACGAAGGAAACTAGTAAGAAGAGGAGAGCGAAATGGGTTTCTCCTGACAAATTACAGACACGCAGACAGAAGGGCGCCTGTATTCGATGCGGCAAGGACGGGCACTTTGTCCGGAATTGTACCCTACTTCCAGCAGCTAGGCCTCGTACAATCGCGGCAGCGACTACTGGAACTGAAGGAAAGGATAGCCATAAAGACTATACTACAGATGAATCTGGAACAGAGTCGGAAAACTAGATGCTCTCGTACGAAAGCGTGTACGAGAGCCCCGGATAGCTAAGAAGTATTTGCTTGATCTTTGGCAGAACTTTAAAAGCTCGCGTATAAATTCCCGACCTTTCACAGTTAATTTATTACTCAACTACTCTGCTTCAGCAAGAACACTTGTTGACAGTGGCTGTATGACCTACGGTATAATCAGCGAATGTTTCGTACGACAATACCGACTCCAGAAGATACCTATACCGCCGAAGCCGGTAAGAGGGGTGACTGGAGAAGAAGTACAGATCACCTACATCGTACGAGCAAGGCTCGATGTGGAAACATACTCAGAAGAACAGGTATTCTTCTATATTCTTAAGGATCATCTGGGTTATAATCTGATCCTAGGACTCCCCTGGCTCCACTATAATAATACTCGCTTTGAGCCAAAGCGAGGAAAGTTGTACCTTCGCACGACAGGAGCTAGGATATGGAATAGAGAAAAACGGGCTCTTCCGAGACTGAAGATTGAAGGCATTTCAGCAGTCGCGATGGGGGCTTATATTCGTCGTGCGGAAAGAAAGAATAATATACAAGTCTTCGCTGCCACAATAGGTGACATTCAGAAAGCCTTAATACCGAAGAAGAGGATCGACCCTCGTATGAGACTACCAGAACAGTACCAGGATTTCCTACACCTGTTTGAACAGGACCAAGTAGAGAAGCTACCTCCCCACCGAGGAAAAGAAATAGATCATGAGATCGAACTCGTACGACAGGATGAGCAAGAACCGTCTATCCCCTGGGGACCGTTATATAATATGACTCAGGAAGAGCTAGTTGTATTATAAAAAACTCTTGCAGACCTGCTCGATAAGAACTTTATCCGAGTAAGCCACTCCTCAGCAGCTGCCCCTGTCCTCTTCGTACGAAAACCAGAAGGAGGGCTACGATTCTGTGTTGATTACCGGGCCCTGAATACAATCACAAAGAAGGATAGATATCCTCTTCCTTTAATCCAGGAGACTCTTACACAGATTGGCAAGGCAAAGTGGTTTACTAAGCTTGATGTATCCGCTGCCTTTCACAAGATTCGAATCGCAAAGGGGCAAGAATGGATGACAGCCTTTCGTACGAGGTATAGACTCTATGAATAGCTGGTGACTCCGTTTGGTCTGGCAAATGCTCCAAGTACCTTCCAGAAGTATATCAATTGGGTATTACAAGAATATCTTGATAAATTCTGCTCTGCTTACATTGATAATATCCTTATCTTTACCAACGGCTCTATTATACAACATAGAGAGTATGTATAAAAAGTATTTATTAAGCTATAAGAAGCAGGCCTATATCTTAACATATCAAAATATAAGTTTGAATATTAAGAGACAAAGTACCTGGGATATATTATACAAGCGGGTAAAGAAATAGCAATAGATCCTGAAAAGATTCGAGCAATTCAGAAATGGAAGGCTCCTCAGACAGTAAAGAGAGTACGAGGATTCTTAGGCTTTGCTAACTTCTACCGGAAGTTTATCCGAAACTTCTCTGATATTATACGACCACTTACTAAGTTGACTGAGAAGGACAAGATGTTCAACTGGACGCAAGACTGCCACATAGCAGGCCAAGGGGGTCTGTATAGAGCCTTTTCTACTGTTAGTAATAGTAGTATTTAGTTGTAAAGAGTGATTATTAGTTATTATACAGTTGTGATACAGTTGCAATACAGTTATAGTACAGTTAGAATACAGTTGTAGTAGTAAAAAATAGTCTTAAAATAATAAATACTGTTATATAATAGAAAGAGTATATTACAGAACTGTATATAACTGGTATTAAAAGTGGACTACTTAATAATTAATTTCAACACTAACAGTTACCTCAAACGTTATATAAGTTCCTTGTAGTTTATTCCTATATTAGATTAGTTATCTCTCTATTCTATAA
>KZ826187.1:0-16338 GCA_003184645.1 Aspergillus ellipticus CBS 707.79
TGTGTTTAATTGAGGGGGTTAGAGAGAGAGGGTTTATGGGAGGAAGGAAAGGGATTATTTAGGGTATTTGAGGAGAAGGGCGGGTTTAATGGAGAGGGTGAGAGAGGTGTTGAAAGTGTCCATTGGGAGGATGGAGGGAAGGACAGGAAGGAAACACACCCCTCAGCACACCCCGGTCCTAGGGCATTCAATTCCGCGACGGTCTCATCAATGGGATCCGTCGGGAGGGCCACGATAAACACTTTTGCGCCGTTGGAGACAAGACCCTGTTCCCTTCGTTAGCACCACATTGTGACTATTGGTGATGGAGAGTGGGAGACCTGGGCGATCATGCGACCGATCCCGCTGCTCCCACCGGTGACCAGGGCGACGCGGCCCTGGATGTTCATGAGGGTGGGGATTTCGAGGGGGTTCATTTTCTCTGTTTAATGAGTTGGTGAAAAGGTGATAGCCTGAGCAGGGAAGAGGGTGGGATGGGCTTCCCCGCATTATGTACTACTTGGTGTCGGATAGTCCGACACAACTCTCATGGCGAACAGACCAGCTGAACCCAATACGATTACTAAAGATAACCGCAATTTATTGATACGAAAAAAAAAAAAAAATAAGAATAACTACAATCACTCCCGATAATGCTCCTTCGTCCGGAGCTCCGCAGCATCCAGACACTGGCGGGTCAGCGCATCGTCCCGGGGAATCAGTTTGACCTTGAAGTCCCGGGGGATGGCGACCAGCGCCGTCTTGAACTGGTTGTACTCGACGTAGTCGGTATTCGGGGGCTGGTCCTCGCTAGCTACAACCTTGTACGAAGAGAGAAGACGTATCAGGGCTACAGAGAGCAGACGGATGGCAATGACCTGGCCTGAGCAGGCGCGCGATCCGGCTCCGAAGCTCAGATGAGGGAGGCCCTGGATTTCTCGCTCGGTGGGCGGGTTGAGCGTTTTCAGCCAGCGCTCGGGGTCGAATTTGCCGGCGTCGGGGCCGAAGTGGTTCACGTCTGTGGGGGTTAGATTTGTGGTGCTTGAGAGTTGCTGGAACTTACCGTGGTTGCCGGCCTGCGCGTTGATCAAGACCATGGTTTCCGGGGGGATTATCGCGCCGTTCCAGTTTACTTCTGTCGCGGTCTTCCGAGGCAGACTCATCGAACTGACTGTGTAGTATCGTCCTGCTTCACGGACGATGGCGTTGATGTACGGGACCTTTTCTTCGTGGATCGAGCCCAGCCAGGCGTCCTGGGGATCCGGGTAGTGGCGTTTGATGTCCTCGTATGCTCGGTCCTGCCACACCTGGCCTTCTGGGGTGGCTAGCGACCCGAGCGCGGATGTTAGAGTGCCCGGGATAGTTTCAAAACCGCCAGAGACGAGGGACAGACAGATCGAGGAGACCTCTACCCCCGTAAGTTTGGTCTCTTCGTCTTTCAGGATAGCAGCGGAGATGCACGGCTTATCGGTTCCCTTTTCGATCATGGCGCGGACCTTGTCCAGCAGCAGATTGAGGTACGCGTCTCGGCGCTCCCTCAGCTCCTTGGACCGGGCCGTCTTCTCGTTGTTTGGGGCGTAGCGCAGGATCGGAATGTAGTCCTGCAGGTTCTCCGACGCGCTGCGGAGTAAGGAGATGGCTGATCCGACGTGGAGAATCTCGCGGAGAAGGTCATCGTAGACCTCGTCCATGCGGATGCCGTAGCACAGAGTCAGGGTCGTGTTGAGGGCATAGCGCTGTATATAGGGGCGGACGTTGAGCTGGACCTCGCCGTTCTGGCTATCGCGGAAGAGGTCCCTGACGATGCAGAAGCTCTCTAGGTCGAACATCGGATGGTAGTTCCTTAGGGCGGGTCTGCCCAGGGCCGTGCCGGCGGCTTTCCGCTTCTTCTTGCACGAGTCATCCCAGGGCGACGACCCGATGGTGAACCCCTGGGTGCTGCTGATGACTCCGTGGAAGGTGTAGAGCTTGGGGCGGTCGATGAGGGCGTTCTGGTGTCGACCTACGAGGACCGACCGGCAGTCCTCGAACGAGTTGAAGACCACTGCGCGCGTATTCCCCAGCTTGATCTGGAAGACGGAATGGCCGTATTGGCGCCACCAGCGCTCACACACGGTGGCATGGTCGTCGCCCAGCTGTCGAAGATGGCCGAAGAGGGGAATGGATCCAGGGATCTCGGGTATCCCTTTGATGTGCGGGATGTCGGCCATCATGGTTGCCTGGGGGGGGGGGAGGGGTTAGCAGAAGGTAAATGAGGTCATGAGGTTCTCTTACTTGGTAGATGAAATACAGCACCAGGGCTGCGAGTGATGCAAGAACATAGCTGCTAGGCACGCCTCCCAGCAGGGAGGCCACATCCTCGCCAGACTTGATTGTCTCGAACATGTTGTGATGACAGGAGGTGGGTGTGTTCAGTCCGATGGATGGGGCGTTGGCTCGGGGCTTTATATAGACCTGGGACAGAAAGAAGCTTTCGGATGCAGCGGTGATGGATCGTCGGTGTCGGGGGGTCCGACCGGGGGAAGCGCTGCTATCGCACCCCTTCGGCCACGGCGCGGTGATAAGCTCAGGCTCTCAGGCACAACCCCGCTTTGCCAACAACGTGGATTCGTCGGCACCAGCAAAGCCGCTGCAGCTCATGCAGCATCGTCACACCTTTCGATCTGACCGGTACTCCCGGCAATTCCTATCCCAGCTGACTCCTCACCTCGCAACACCTCCCTAAGCCGCACGTACGCGTAGAACTTCCCATCATCATGGACCTGTTGCGAGGCGACGACCCTGGGAAGTGCATCCAAAAGAAAACAGTAAATCAAGAACGCATCCACCGCGTGCTTTGCAAGTAATTCTCCCTTCACGATCAACTCCAGGGTGAGTTGGATGCTACTCCTAAAGTATCCTTCGCGGGAGGACACAGGACCGATCTGCCTCATGCCCGAGCCAGCATCACAATCCGTCAAAGATTCTCTAGCAAACGGTCCGACATGATCGGACCCCGGAGTATCCAGGGAACCCATCGAATCGAACGGGAACGCGTGAAGTTCGATATAGATATCTGCCAGTTGACGGATAACCTTGGCCCGGCGGTCCTGCGGAAACAACCGACCACCGCAATGACGGCTCCCAATGAAAATGGTACTGTCAAACAAACCACTTTTGTGAAGATGGACAGATTCCTTGAAGTGCAATGATGCTGCATGTATGTTGTGGCGGAAACAGAGTAGAAGATGGTCGCTAAGTACGATCTGGAATTGATCATGTGATGCCTAATATACAAGTTGCAGGGAACGAGTAACTACTTATCGTGATTGACTGACAGAAGAAGAACAAAGCAGAGAATGATGATGCGTGTCTTACTCCCTCACCGACATCCAATGCAGCAGCTCCTCCCTCCACCCCAGCACAAATGCCGCCCCTGGGCCGACAACCCACGTCAACACGCCCAGACCAGCGATGGCTGGCACCCACTTCAACTCTCGGAATCGCAGTCGAGTGGCCCAAAGCATTCGCTTCAAGACCCCATCTTGCTTGTCGGAGTCGTCCTCAGACACATACGGCATGGTGCATTGCAGCGACCTGACGGGCAATGGCTCGCAGTCCAGCTTGGCCGCCTCAACAACGCTAGCAGATGCTTGGTTGATGAGAAACTTGCCGAGATATGGGAGCACATACAGCGCGATCAGCCTCTCCTTCCAGGTGGCTAGTGCCTCGATGCGAGTTAACCCATTCGCCGAGCGGCAGATCTCTTCCAGCCGAGGTTTTCGTTTGGCCTCCCAGCCTTTCAGAGCCCGGTGGATATCCTCGACACTCACAGCATTCGTCGGGGAGTCATGAACTACTTTGGCAAGGGTGTTGGCGAGACTAGCGGCGCCTTCGATTGCACAATTCGCACCCATACCCATGTTTGCCGTCATCTAACCCGGTGTCAGATCATCCCTCAACAAGACTGGAGACGTACCTTATGGGCTGAGTCCCCGATGCACACCAAGCGGTCAATGCACCAATGTTTATAGAAGGCCTCCTCCATCGGCACCAGGTTGCGCGAGACGCTTCTTTCGTAGACCGCGGCGAAAGGTACCGACTGGGCGACTGGCTTGTCCAGAAACGCGGCGACATGTTTGTCCATGTCGATGTGATCGAGGCGAGGGATCTCCGAGGCAGCGTATTTCTTGTCCATTTTTCGGAAGAAGAACCAATATACGCGACTGTCCTTGCTGGCAATGGTAATGAAGGAATAGCCGTCGGCGTAGGTTCGGTGCAGGGTTCCGGCGTGGAGTCCCGGCGTGGGCGTGGAGATGCCAAACACGCAGTTGTATTCGGCCGTCATGGCTGGGGGTGTCAGTGCGACAGAGAGGAAAATCTAGGATGGTCGTCATACCTGCTCGTTCCTCCCGTGCCTCTTGGATAAGTCCTCGTGCCTCCATATGATCCCACATGTGTTGTCTGACCGCACTCCTCACCCCATCAGCTCCGACCACCACATGTCCCTCAAAGACGGAGTTGTCCGCACAGTGTACCACGACCCCCTCGGGACGATGTTCCATGCGGGCGACCTTCTTGTTGGTCAGAACACGGTCCTGTCGGTCCCCGAGACGCTCGTACATGATCTGGAGCACGGTCTGGCGATCGAGAAAGGCAAGCGGGTAGCCGTGTCTGTTTGTGTTAGCCTTGGTGAGACCCCAGGACGCGAGAGCTTACCTCTCATGCAAGATTCGCGGGGCCTCAGCCTTATTGATAGACTTGCCCGTCTCGGACCAGACGAGGGTGTTCCGGAGGGGCTCGACCTTGTCCAGAATCTCATCGAACAGGCCCAGCTGATCGAGGATACGAGAGCCATTTGGGGCGAGTCCGATAGAGGCACCGACCTGGGGCGCGATGTCTGAATGGGACTCCAAGACCACGAAGTCAATGTTGTTCCTGAGCAGACTGTGAGCGAGAGTGAGGCCGGCGACGGCTCCACCAACAATTATCACACGAAAGTTAGACGCAGGAGGCTCCATTTTTGCGAAATCTTCTGGAGAAATTGAAAAGGGAGAAATTGACAGGGGTAGGGCTACCCGGCCCAGCTGGCCGGCTTTATAGTAGCGAGCCTTCCATTGTGAAGGATGCGTGCGGCATAGAAAGCATGATGGGCCGTGCCCGGAGATGGGGGCTAGTGTGGGCCAGGCCGGCGCTGATTGGGTTGCTCGAGTATGAAATCTCGGTGAATCCGCAGTGGAGCCGCCCGTGGAACGCCGTCCTGTCGGTTGATGTCTGCCAGACAAGGGCAGAGTATCGGATCGGCAGGTTTGGGTCCCAGGAAAGGCCAATTGCTCGAACAACGCCATGCACCGCCCCGCCTTGTGCGTGCACGATACAAAAGGAATCTCGGATATTGTCGGTTCCGGATTTAGGTTCATGGAGGTTGGGGTTCGGGTTTAATGTTGTCGATTTGTTAGATTGCCGTTGGGGGAATAAACATAGTCTACTTGTGAGTTATAAGATGTGCGTGGAGTTTCTTGCAATAGTATCCCCGTAGCTCCTGCAAAATGTGTATTTTGTGCTGTTCATAGTAGTACGTATTAGTGTCTGGAGAAAGATAGCCAGGGTGGGATCTACTAGAACATAGACATACAGGACGCGGTATATAATCACCTACTTACAGGGCACTCAAAGTATTTTTATTATCCCGTACTCAAGTACATAGCGGGCCGAGGGGGTAAGTTACAGTGGTTGTACTGCGGTTTTCTCCGGTTATATAGAGTTTTGATAAAGTTGTATAAAGTTCTGACTAATTATAAGCCCTTTAAATCTAGGAGTACTAATCTTTATATAAATAATAAATTATATTAAAACTATATCTTTTTTACTAGATCTAAAGTAGTTTTTATATTATTTTACTACTATAATATATTTTAATCTTAGAGTTATACTAACTGTTATATTTTCTATTTATACTTATTTATAATAATAACTTAAACTGTTAATATAACTATTCTACTCTGTAAACTAAGATATAAATAAGTATAATCTTATCTAAATCTTACTAAAATTAGGTATAATCTTATCTAAACCTTACTAAAAATAGGTATTACCTTATTAAAACCTTACTTTACTATTTACTTTTTTCTTAATATAATTTTTCTAATTTTTTATATATATAATTATTTACTAGAGAATAAAATCTTTTTTTTATATAATATATCTAAACTTCTATATCTTTTACTATCTATTTTTTTATTTTTTATATTAATTTTTTTCTACTTTTTTATTCTTTATACTAATTTTTTTTTATTTTTTTATTTTTTATACTAATCTTTTTATTTTTTTAAATATATTCTAAAGTCTGTATTCTTAATATTTTTAATATTTATTTTTTTTTATCTACAAGTAAGATAAGTAAAACTAAGTTTCAGCTTCTATTTCAGCTTTAAAATTAAGATTTTAATATTTTTCTATAAGTAGTTCTTAAAATTACAGAGTAATATCCAGTAACTTTCTATAATATATAGTAATACTCTGTAATATCCAGTAATATAGCCGGGTTATATAGTAAATTAATCTATTTATTAGATATATATAGAGGGCTTCTAGATAATATATATTTAGATAATAATAATAAAGATAAAAATAAGTAAGTAATAGAACTTAATCTTAAAAAAAAATATATAGAATTACAGAAAGTATTATATTTAATTTTATATAAATTATAGCTTAACTGGCTGAAGTTACTATTAGTTAAGCTATATTAGATTGAACTGTAGGACAACTGTTTAAAATATATAAAAAGAAAGAAAAAAGATATCTTACTGGAAACAGTATAGGAGTATCTGGTCTGTAGTAAGATAGGCGGGCAGTAATAATTCTCAGTACTTATTTTAGATAAGTAGGACTGGAATAAAGCTGACTATCTTACTTACTTTTTATAGGCAGTAAAATATACTAATAAGATAAATTATAAAGATATTTTCTTCCAGCAGAATATAAATAATAATAAAAAAGAGAAGACTGTCTGGAAGATCTATACTATTCTTATTATAATATACTTATCCAGTTAAATCAGTTAAAAATCAGAAGGAATCTCTGTCTTTAGAATTATTTGCTTTAAAAATAAGTAAAATAATTAAGAATATTAGATATTAGACTAATATAAAAAACTTTTATAGTAGATACAAATCTGTATAAGACTAGAAAGTTAGATTATTATATTAAAAAGAAGAGAAAAATAAATACAGAGAAGATAGTAACAGAGTTATTAAATAATATAGAAAACTTAGAGACCGGAGTTTCTGAATTAAATCTTAGCAAAGATAAGCTCTAGTAGTGAACTGAGGCTCTAAGTAGAAAAAAACAGCTCAGACTATCTTATAAATTAAATATTTATAATCCGACCGAGCCTTTCTAGCTAGTAGTAAAGATTAATTAAGTACTGATACTGAGTAAGTTAAGGGATATTCCTGAAGCTGAAAGACTAATTAAAGAGATACATGAGAGTAAAGAGGATAAGAATAGTATTAAGAAGTTTACTAAAGATATTAGAAATAATATTTTTAAAGTATTAAAGTACTCAGTTATATCTGATTTTAAAGCTTTACTGATAATAAATAAAAAAAATAATCTAATAAAAATTATTTCTGAGAAGCTTGAGGAGCTAGAGTAAATCCAGCAGTTTATTAATAATCTTAACTATTAGAGGAAGAACTACAACGAAGCCTGCTAAAATCTTAAGATTAAAGATCCGGCGTGTCTGTGTTTACCGGATATAGTTATATCTGCAATATTAAAGTTCTGGTAATCTGTTAGAATTTAGATTATTATTAAAATTATAATTTAGAAAGTAGTATAGAGAGTATTACTAGCTGATGCAGTTAGACTGGAGAAGATATAGTAATCTATTAGTATTATTCTTACAGTAAGTAATTAAGAAAATCTTAGTATTAGATTTTTATAACTAATCTCTAGAAGTATATAGTATATTTTAAAAAGAAGACTAATTTTAAAGATAAACTTACTGCAGAAAGACTAAAAAAGCTGATTCTAGTACTGGTACTATTATACCTGATTTACTAATAGCAGACTGAGATTCTAAATATTATAAAGCAGTTAGTACTATATATATATTATAGAGAAATATAAAGCTGGAAGAATATTAAACAGATTAATAATAAGCTGACAGCTGACTATAAAATCTTTATTAAATAAAAATAATATCTAACAGTTATATTAAGCAGTTATAATATATTTAAGAGCCGCTATAGTGTTTCAGGTATTAAAGTCTGGTATATATATAAATATAAAAATAAGTTTAAAAATAGAGAAAATTACTTAAAGAATTATTCTAATAATATTAAAAATTATTTCAGATTTATTATTCTGGATAAGGCCTATAACCTGCGGAATAAGATATTAGGAATATCCCAGACTGTATAGTAGGCTAGAGACGATTTTAATCTTCTACTTATAGTAATACTTTTTTTTAATAACTATAACAGTAATTTTATTAGATATTTATAATTATTTTTTAAAAAATATTTAATATCTAAGATAATAGGACCGGCAGCTGTAAAGAAAGTCTTAACTATATTTTCAGATATTTATTATATAAATCTTATTCTCAGTAAAGTTTTTTTTAAAAAATATATTATTTATATAGATCTAGATAAAAAAATATAATTAGTATAGTTCTATATTTTCTTAAAATATTTAATAATCTGAAGGATTCTTGCTTTTATAATCCTATTTAAAAGTAGCCAGATAATCAGTAAGAATATCTCCCCTGCAGTATATAAGATATTTAATATAAAATTTAATTCTGAGAAATAAGAAGCTTATAAAATTTACTAGATTAAAAATTACTATATTATAGTATTAGACCAGTTAGACAGAAAAAATCTACAGTACTGGTAGATTATAATATATTTTTATCAGTTAGTTTTAGAAGTTTTATAGCTTAATATAATTCTACTTAAACTGATTCTTCTAGAAGCAGATTTTTCTAAAATAATTAATTTATAAAAGAAATGCAAGCTGGTGTCTAAGTAGATACAGTACTTATAAAAATAGATATAAATTAAAGATACTGCTGCTGTTAAGATATTTTATATATAGTCTGAACCTCAGCAGGAAAGTAGGAATAATCTATAAATAGATACAGAGTAACTAGCTATACTTATCCGAGAAGTACTAAAGATACAAGCTATACTGGGAGTTCTGTATATATTAATATAGTTTAAAAAAAAAAGTTAATTATATAGATATAGTTTCTAGGAGAAGAACTTTATATTCTATTAACTTTATAAAAGACCGGATTTAATATAGAGATAATTTATAGTAGTCTGGTAGTAAGAGAAAGAGCTGATATTATTATATACTTTACAGAAAAGTTTAAAAAATATATAATTCTAATTATATTCTTTTAATTTAATTTAACCGGTTTTAATCTTTAGAGATTTTACCGGAATATATACTTTTTTAGTATACTGCTGTTATATGCCTAAGAAGAACAGGCTATAGGGTATTCTTGGCGGTTAGATTAAGAAAAGATTATTTATATCTTTAAATATCATATTCTCAGTATATTTCAGGTAGTACTAAACAACCGGTTGAGTAATAAAGCTCTTCCTAGCTTAATAGTTAAATTATCAGGGTTTTTAATATTAATTCTGGATTCTGAAGAAGAAGATATTAGTATATTTAAGATTATTATAAGAAATAGTAAGATAATATATCTTAAAAATAGAATATCCTCTGAAGAGGGTAATATTACTAATCCTGAATAAGTTTTTAAAGCCTTTATTTATTTATTTAAAGATATAGCTTCCGAAGACTCTAGAAAAACTAAAAAGTAAAATCTATAAAAAAAGATAAAGAAAAATAATAAGACTAGAGTAAAGACTGCTAATACTGAAGAGAAGAATACTAATATTAGAGAAGAGGATACTGCTACTGGAGAAAAGACTGCTGATACTAGAGAAAAGAATACTGATACTGAAAAAAAAAATACTGAATAAATTACTAGAAATATATCTAGACAGATTATTTTTTAGAAGATATTTAAATTAGCTTAATTCAAGTCCTCTCTGGTTTATTAATTTATTCGGAGAAAAATATATTAGTTTAATATATACTCTTTCTAGTAGAGATAAGCTTCTAAAATATAGCAGCTTATTATATATAGGACGCGTCTTAGGTACGCGTGTATATATATTATAAAGGATAAAATTATACTATAAAGTCTAAAAAGTTATATAACTAGAAACACGAGATATAAAATAATATATAAGAATTAGAATTTAAAGGATTTTCTGATATTAACTGGGCTTATTTTAAATCTGACTTAGTATACTAGTAAGTAGATCAGATTCTAAAAGAGAAAATAAATACTAGAAAAAAACAGTCTAACTACCAGAGTCTATTATATAATAAAATAGGTATATCTTACTTATTTTAATATTAGATTCTATATTAAGATTAGTTTAGACTTTAGATTATAATCATCAGTTAATACTGTATATATTAATAATTCTCAGGAGTCAGAATATATATAAATATATAATATTTATTAATATTTAGTTAAACAGTATATAGTACTAATTAGTTATAACAGCCAGGGAGAAGATCTGATCTAAAAGATATTTAAAATCAGCTAGTATTATAGAAAATAAAAAAATAGAAAACTGTTTCTTATATTCTTAATAAAAAGTCTATTTAAAATAGTTCTTGAATTCTAAGATCTTTAAAAAAGCTAAATCTATATAAATTATCTTAATTTTAGTAGTAAGATCAGTTTTCAGAATCTGCAGTAGAGATTTAAAATTCTCTGATTATATTATAATCTACTTCTCAGTATATATTATAATAAATTAAAAAGACAGAGAATCTTCAGAAGACTATTTAACTAAATTTAGTATTATTTAGTTCTAGACTAATAAAATACTTATTATCAGGTCCAGAGTCTCTGTATTTTTCTTCTAATTATTAAAAAGACTTTCCTGAACTTCCGAAGATAAAAAATCAGAAATTTTAATATTTTACTCAGAATATTTAAATATTTAAAACTATTTATAATTCTGTTTCTTTTAAAAGTAATTTTCTGTTTTTATTCCAGTTTAAGTCAGATTCTATTATTTAGAATCTAACTCTTCTATTAAGATCTGAGAGCTATAACTAATAATAATTAAAGAATTCTGAAGCTTGGACTAAATTAATATAATTTACTTACCGGCAGTTTTTTTTAAGTCTTAATAATTCCTAACTTCAGTAGCTAATAGAGACAATATTTAAAGAATTAAAATTAAGTTATTTAATATACTAAGAGGCAGAAAGATAAATTTAGAAACTATTTAAAATATAAAAATTCTGAATCTTATATTTTATAGAGTAATAAATTTATAAATAATTTAACTATCTGTCTCTAAAGCAGAGAAACTGTATTAAATAATATAGTAATTTTAACTAACTATATTAAATATTTAATTTAATCTATAAAATTTACTGGTCAGCAGATATTTTTATCTGGATATAAAAAATAGTTTCTGTTAATAACTACTCAGAATTAGAATAAAAATAATTTAAATATAAGTCTAAAAATCTCTAATCTTCTTATTATAAATTAACTAATTAGATTCTCAGATAGTATATTTTAACTTATAACTTAGACTTATCTAATAAAGTAGTATACTAAGCTGTGATTAATGTCTGAAGTTATTAAAAAAGAAAAATATAACTATATTACTCAGATATATAAATAGGACTATAAATATCTGGTAAAGATATTTAACAGCCTATATATATATAAAGAGTTTCGGAAATTATCTATTATAGATTTTCCTTTTCGAGCAGTTCTAGATACACGGATCCGGGGTTATTAGAGTTAAATTAATATAAATAATAAACTAAATAAAGAGATAACTATAAATTCTTTTATATATAATCTTTTTAATATTAGTAATTCTGATAAGGCCTCTGATACAGCTTAAGAGATAAAACAGGAGAATAAGCTTAATTCAGAATCTGAAAAGACTGTTAAAAAATAAATCTAATCTTTTTTTTATTTTTTTCTGATTAATTATTAAACTTAGTTTCTTATTATAAAAAGAATATTACTATAAAATAGTACTACTTTTTTAATTACTTTAAATTATTACTAAGTAGTATATATAGTATAAGTAGTACTGAATATAGTATCTGTACAGTAAAATATATAAATATATCTTAATCTTAATTAATATTATAATACTGTAAGTCTATCTTTTAAATATACTATAAGATATCTGTAAATATATCTTATCTCTATTTTTTCCATCTCTGAATTACTATTTATAATTCTTAAACTTAATATTTTATTAATATTTTTATAATAATATATCTTTACTGATTTTATAACAGTAATCTAACTTATATTATTATTATTATATAGTTTATTAAAAAAAAAGGAATTAAATTTTATTTTTTTATAAACTCTACTCTTTTCTTTTAATAGATATTATACTACTAGTAGTAGTCTTTTTTTCTAGTTCTATTACTTTAAGTTTTTCAGTTATAAGATATCTGTAAATATATCTTATCTCTATTTTTTTTATTCCTGAATTACTATTTATAATTCTTAAATTTAATATTTTATTAATATTTTTATAATAATATATCTTTACTGATTTTATAACAGTAATCTAATTTATATTATTCTTATTATATAGTCTACTAAAAAAAAAGGGGTTAAATCCTACTTCTTTATAAACTCTATTCTTTTTTTTTAGTAGATACTATACTACTAGTAGTTTTTTTTTCTGGTTCTATTATTTTAAGTTTTTCAGTTATTTTATATATTAATTCTTTTTATAGCTAAAAATATATCTTAAGTAAGAGGATCAGGCTTTTATATCCTTTGCTGGTCTAACAGTCCAGAAATCAAGATATCTAGTCAGACAGCTTTACTAAGTATATCCTCTTCTTTATTATATTTATAATTTAACTAATTTTTTATTTATTTAGAAACTGAGACTTTCTATTTATTAAACAAGCAGAAATCTGATGGTAAGAGTATTCTAGTATTAGGCTAATACTAAGCCTCTCTTCTATTAATATTCTATATATTACTAATAGTTTAATATATAATAAACTTAGGTATATCCCTCGATAATACCTTCCTTGATAATGCCTCTCTCGATAATGCCTCCCTTAATAATGTCTCTCTCGATAATGCCTCCCTTGATAATATCTTTCTTGATAATACCTCCCTTAATAATACCTTTCTCGATGATACCTCCTTTAATAATACCTCCCTTGATAATACATCCCTTAATAATATATCCCTCGATAATATATTTCTTAATAATACTGATAATACTTATTTAATAGGGATATATATATCTTAAGATAGGTTATACTCTCTTCCAGAATACTTTTCTTATCTTAAACCTGTAACAGGTAGGAGTCTGTTGGATTAGTCTTTTATAGATAGCCTCTAATCCTGTCTACAGACTCTCTATCTGATTTTTTTTTTATTCTTAGAATCTGGATTTTCAGTACAGAGATTTCTTGAGAAGACTATACTAGCTTAGTAAAGATATTCTAATTATTTAATAATTTTTTAGTTTAAATTTTTCTAAAAAAGCTGGATACTCTTAAACAAGCTGTTAAAAGATTCTTATCTCTTCTTTTAACTGAAGAATATAAAGTTAATATTAATCTAATAATACAGTTCTTTTTTTAATTATTATCTAAAAAAAATCTTGCTGAAAAAATTTTAAAAAACCTCTAGATTATATATAATCTTCTAAAGCTGTTCTATTATATTCTATTATCTCAGTTTAATTAGAAAAAACTATATTTTAAAATAGCTGAATACTTTAATAATCCAGTTAAGCTCTGGTACTTTTATATATAGGGGTCCTCTCTAGTAATTATATCTGATAAGTATATATCTTTTTCTAATAAAGATCTATTACTATCAGGTAATTTTATTCAGATAAATTATAAGATATTCTAGAATTATAGAATTTCTGTTTAATATAGTCAGATTATCTTTATAAGACTTGATAAATGAATATCCTCTTCTACCGGTAATTAGATTATTCTGACTATATAACCGGTATTAGAATAATACTAACTATCTAGACTTTATAAAAACTATCCTAATCTTTCTAAACCAGATTATAACTGCTCTTATTTTTTAATTAAATATTAAGAATATCTGGAGATCTTAGTATTATCAGTTTTAGAATAAATTAACTTTATACTCTCTTATCAGACTACTCCAGATAATAATTTAATTATTATTTTTTATATACTTTATCTACTTACTTATAAATTTTAATAATATATTAAGATATATCCTCTTCAAGTAGAGTTAGAGATTAAGTATTATAGATACAGCTACTTCCAGTAGTTATTTAAATAATCTAATATCCGGTTAATCTTATTTCTACTATTTATTAATAACTTTAGAGTATATTAAAATATATATAAAGTTTTAAAAAGTTTTTATCTTACTCCAGCAGGATTAACTTACCAGAAATAATATTATCTGGATAACTCTTTTACTCTAATACTGGATTCTTATAGTATAAAAATAGAAGATAGTATCCAGATATTTAAGAATAAGATCTGGACTTTTTTTTAAGAATTTTATATATATCTTTATAGAGTATATATAGTTATTACTATATTTATTATTATATTTACCGGTAATATATCCTAATAAGCGAAGAATTCTGGTATTTAAAGCTATAGTACTGAGTTTAGGTATTATACCTACTATTATTTAAAAGATAATAAATATAACTTAAAGTTTGACTCTCTTTTATACAGTCGGTATTACTTTAAGATTAAGTTATTTTAAAAATATATAAAGAGTCTTTTTTTATCTGTTAAGCAGATTTAGTTTCTTAATTTAAAAAATCTATTATCTTATCTATTACTACTCGAATTACTTATACTATTATTAAATCTTATTCTTAGTTAACTGTATAATATTCCTTACTCAGATTAGAAGAGTTTTAGTCTCTGTTTTTAGAGCTTTATACTTCAGATTTTAAATTTATAAGATATAAAGAAATACTCTATAGTACTTCGGAAAATTACTAGGTCTATTTATTAATCTTATCTTCCAGTACTTAAATATCTTCAGATATAGATATTATCTGAACTTAGATAAGTACTTGTTCTACTTCCGCTAGTCTTGTAATATAAGATTAATAAAACTTAGTTTTATTAAAAATATCTTAAATATACTTTAGTTCTGCTTCTAATATTTTATCTGTAAATTAAACTAAATTTATTACTAGAATATATTACCCGGACCTGTACTGTTATTACCTAAGGAATTTCAGTAACTTTAATATACTATATTATTCTAATTCTAATAATATCCTGACTTATTATATACAGTTAAAAAGCTTTTCAGTATCTTATTATAGTTACTTTATTATTTAAATCTTAAGATCTAAAAAGATTTATATCTGATAGTAATATATCTTATCTTTTATAATATAGATAACTGGCTAACTGTTTATAGATAAACTACTAGTTTTAAAAGATAAATAACTTTAAAATCTTACTGTTTTAAATATTTATATTAGAATATACTTTCTATTATTTACTATAGAGTATAGACTATTAATAAACTATAATATACTAAGCAGAGAATAGAAATACAGGTAAGTATAAAATAATTTTTTTACTATCTAGAATCTTAACTTTAATTATTTCTATTTTTATTTTTAGAATCTATAAGATCTGGGCAGATCGGGTCTTGCTATATAACCTTATAACCTATCTTTTTTAAATAGATCAGATTTAACAGTCTCTATAACTTAGATTCAGTAGTATTTAGGACTATAGCTTTTCTATCTAAGTTTAATTAATCTTAAAGCTCTGCCAGCTATATTTATAGCTTTTAAATTACTATATTTTATTAAATAAATATAATTTTATAATTAAGGAATATATTCTATCTAGATAATTTAATTTTAGAAGACTGAGGATCTGTTTAATAAATTAAATTCTTAAGATATTTCTACTAGTATACTTAACAGAGTACTCTCAGAGTATTCTAATCCAGTATAATAATATAATTATTAGGGGTTGGAAACCCTTATATATAGAGCTTGGTTACCCTGTGCTTAACGGATAAATAAGATGGATGTTCTCTCCTATATAAGGCGTGGCGGCTAGTTAACTGTTGCTCAGTTAACTTGTGTTGACCTTTTAGTCTAGCGGGAAAGTATCGTCACGTGCTTACTTCTATCCCGTAATATTTTAACTGAGCACTAAGGTCGTATGTTCGAATCCCCCCAACAGTAACATAGCCATTACGGGGTGGTCGAGTGTTACGGATTTTACTAGGGTAAAATTCAGGGTTCTTCACGTACGGCTTATATT